>JAVTVY010017134.1:0-66639 GCA_036873755.1 Hanleya hanleyi | reverse complement strand
CTTCAGGCAATTTGTGCAAGAGAACATATCGGCTGTGGATCTGGAAATCATGAATGCCGTAAAAAATTGCCACTTTTATACGTTTTTTGCGTGACATTCGTGTCTTTTGGGCAACCTCCGTGTCTCTTCGGTCATCTCCGTGTCTTTTCGGTGACGTCCGTGACTCTTCGGAAGTTAGAGGGGAGGTGACCGGCCTATCGACCAATCAGAAGCCATCATTTCAGAAAGTTCAAACTTCGTTCAGTGTAACCTGAACGTCTTCGGGCAATCCATGATACTGAAGTTCGAAGCTCTTACTTGTCTCATTCAACACTGAGATCAATCTCCATCGGCTCTTCAATCTGCGGCGAATCGACCTCCATGGGTTCTTCTATTCTCAGATGCATTCCGATAGAAACTGAAATATCCGGTCTCGAGAGTGGCGAGCGTGATCCGTGTATAACATTTCGGTGACGACTCAATTGACTGGGATGCTTAAAGGCTATATCACAATCCGCACATGTATGCATGGGAACTTCGTGGCATGCACGTGTGTGACAACGCAAACTGTCCAGGCGATGAAAGCGCTTCGAGCAAGTTGTGCAAGAGAACATATCGGCTGTGGATCTGGAAATGATGAATGCCGTAAAACTTTCGGCTCTTATAGGCCAACATAGGAGTACCCGGATGTTCTACAGTCAGGGATGTACAAGAACCCGGATGTACCCTGATGTAAAAGTCCCGGATGTAAAAGTGCCTGGATGTTCACGAATGTGCTACCATCCCGGACTTCTATCAGGCCCAGGTCCAGAAGCTCTCATGTCCTGCACCGAACTACTGCTCGGCAACCCGTGAGTGAATTAACCACGGTCGCATGCTGTAAAATGCGAGTCGCATAGGGATGGGTCTCCGGCATGGCTCTGCAACCATAGGAATGGGCTTGTGAGATCCAGAGGGACGTGTTAGACCATGTTACACATGCGCGTCTACACGTAGCTCTACGTGTGCAGTCCGTGAAAAGTACTATTCTGATTGGTTAGTCCAAAAAGAGAGCAACAACAACAACAACAGCAAAGATTACAGGTCAATCCTTTTTATTAGCCCCTCCATCACAGCACATCCACGCTGGGGGAATCGCTATGGGTGTGTTTACAATTCACTTATGCTATTGTCCGTGTATTCAGAAGTTCACTGTGCTGATCTCAGACTGCTCTTGTCCAATGAGAAGCCGACCCTCAGAATAAGTATAGGTCATGTTGAAGGATGGAACACAAACTGTGGACGTCTTTCGGATTGATGGGGATCAACTGACTGTGGAGTCTGAAGACTCGACTGCAATGCTGGCATTCGTGGCTGGGTGCCTTATGTACCGACCGTTGATATCGCCGTAAATTATCCTTACGATTAAAGGACTTCCTGCAGATCGAACACGTATACTCGCCAACAGCACCTTGAAAAGTAGACTCATGGATGGGGTCAAACATCACGGGTTCCTCAACCCTCAAGCGTGCATGTCCATGGATTACACGTTGGTGAGATCTCAACTGGCTGTGTAGTCTGAAGCGGTGTCCACAATCCCCACATTGATGCCTGGATGTGGTGCACCCTGTACCCTATAGCCCGTAGGGCTATAGGGTACACCAGGGGTACAGGGTGCACCAGGTACGTGTGCCCAGTGGTAAATTGCGCGCAGGGGTCAAAGGTCAGTTCCGGTCACGTGAACGGAAGCGGAAGTGACCTCACAGAAGTCATATGCTCTCGGTCTTCGACTTGGGAGTAGTTAAACTGAGTGTTCTAAAAATAGATCAACAGCTAGCTTGCTATAAAAGGGAAGCGGTCTGACACTTTCAGCAGACATTCGTTCAACCACTTACGACACGATGTTCACGTGTACTACTTGCCCCAAGTCATTTACACGCTTGCACGACTTACAACGCCATGAGTCTAGCATCCACGACGCTACTGCCCAGTATACCTGCGAGACCTGTGGGGATACATTCAATCGCCTGGATACTTTACACCGCCACGAACGGTGTCTCCATGAGACATCCAGGCATCAATGTGGGGATTGTGGACACCGCTTCAGACTACACAGCCAGTTGAGATCTCACCAACGTGTAATCCAAGGACATGCACGCTTGAGGGTTGAGGAACCCGTGATGTTTGACCCCATCCATGAGTCTACTTTTCAAGGTGCTGTTGGCGAGTATACGTGTTCGATCTGCAGGAAGTCCTTTAATCGTAAGGATAATTTACGGCGACATCAACGGTCGGTACATAAGGCACCCAGCCACGAATGCCAGCATTGCAGTCGAGTCTTCAGACTCCACAGTCAGTTGATCCCCATCAATCCGAAAGACGTCCACAGTTTGTGTTCCATCCTTCAACATGACCTATACTTATTCTGAGGGTCGGCTTCTGATTGGACAAGAGCAGTCTGAGATCAGCACAGTGAACTTCTGAATACACGGACAATAGCCTAAGTGAATTGCAAACACACCCATAGCGATTCCCCCAGCGTGGATGTGCTGTGATGGAGGGGCTAATAAAAAGGATTGACCTGTAATCTTTGCTGTTGTTGTTGTTGTTGCTCTCTTTTTGGACTAACCAATCAGAATAGTACTTATCACGGACTACACACGTAGAGCTACGTGTAGACGCGCATGTGTAACATGGTCTAACACGTCCCTCTGGATCTCACAAGCCCATTCCTATGGTTGCAGAGCCATGCCGGAGACCCATCCCTATGCGACTCGCATTTTACAGCATGCGACCGTGGTTAATTCACTCACGGGTTGCCGAGCAGTAGTTCGGTGCAGGACATGAGAGCTTCTGGACCTGGGCCTGATAGAAGTCCGGGATGGTAGCACATTCGTGAACATCCAGGCACTTTTACATCCGGGACTTTTACATCCGGGTACATCCGGGTTCTTGTACATCCCTGACTGTAGAACATCCGGGTACTCCTATGTTGGCCTATAAGAGCCGAAAGTTTTACGGCATTCATCATTTCCAGATCCACAGCCGATATGTTCTCTTGCACAACTTGCTCGAAGCGCTTTCATCGCCTGGACAGTTTGCGTTGTCACACACGTGCATGCCACGAAGTACCCATGCATACATGTGCGGATTGTGATATAGCCTTTAAGCATCCCAGTCAGTTGAGTCGTCACCGAAATGTTATACACGGATCACGCTCACCACTCTCGAGACCGGATATTTCAGTTTCTATCGGAATGCATCTGAGAATAGAAGAACCCATGGAGGTCGATTCGCCGCGGATTGAAGAGCCGATGGATATTGATCTCAGTGTTGAATGAGAGAAGTAAGAGCTTCGAGCTTCAGTATCATGGATTGCCCGAAGACGTTTAGGTTACACTGAACGAAGACTGAACTTTCTGAAATGACTTCTGATTGGTCGATAGGCCGGTCACCTCCCCTCTAACTTCCGAAGAGTCACGGACGTTACCGAAAAGACACGGAGATGACCGAAGAGACACGGAGGTTGCCGAAAAGACACGAAGGTCACTGAAAAAACGTATAAAAGTGGCAATTTTTTTACGGCATTCATGATTTCCAGATCCACAGCCGATATGTTCTCTTGCACAACTTGTCAGAAGCTGTTTACTCGTCTAGATAATTTACGACGCCACGAGGCCTCCACCCACAACGATGCTCGGTATACATGTACAACCTGCGCACGGTCGTTCAATCGGGAGGATGTTTTACTACGCCATGAACGCTCACTCCACGAGGGTGCGAAGGAACAATGTTATGAATGTGGTCGGCTTTTCAAACGACCCAGTCAGTTGCTGCGACACCAACGTTTGATTCATAGTTCATCACCACGGTATGAGCGACAACCTTCTACTGAAGAGGAGCCGTGGAAGGTCAGACCCAGTGAAGATAAGCCCGGGGAGACGAATGCCACTGGTGATGCGATGACGGAGAGTCTGTCAATACCCACAGTTCAGAAGAGCCTGGATATCCAGCCGGACACCAGCAATACTGCTCCCAGTCATTCGCCTGACAACATCGAACATTTTATGGTCGAGCCCATAAATGTTCCCAGCGATCTCTTACAGGACAACCATCCAGTGAGTGACGACGATCGGGGCCATTGGTCCATGACACGGTACTGTTTCCACAAACATCGCCCTATTGAAGATATCTACAATTTCCCACTGACCAAACTCACCCGTTTACGCAGCTACGTGGAAGCCATCTTCGAAGATCAAACTACGGCCTTCAAATTGAATGTCGCTTTCGGGTACATCTTACGTCACAAAAGGACGGACCAGTTACGGTATTGTTACCCCACTGCCAACAACCTTGTGTTTGACCTGCCGTTTACCATCATTCACCGGGCGTCGCTAGAGATGATGCTGGCCCAAGTGGAACAATTGGATGCCTTGAGATGGGCACATCGTCAACGCCCCAACACACAATGGGTGGTAAAGAGGGTAACCAATGTTACGTTTTTCCTTACCAAGACGACCAACCACCTCCATCGGGTGAATGCGTCACCCATGCACTGATGAATACCACAACATGCCGTACATACTCTCTATGTCTACATGCTGATCGTTGACTTGAGCTCAGTAAACACTTGTGCCTGATGTGACGATGCGTTGAATAATAAAACACGGTGTTTGATATTTCGAGTGCGAACATACTAAACATACCCAGGGCGGCTTCCCCAGCCTGGGTATGATGTAAAATTTGGGGATAATAAACTATATGACAAAAACTTCTTGTTGTTCTCTCATGTGTCATCCTTGTTGTTGTTGTTCTCTCTCCGGGGCTCTTAGAACTCGTCGCATGCACACACGCACACAGACACACAGACGCATACACACACACACCCACACACGCATCAGACGCATACACACACACACACACGCATAAACACACGCATATAGACGTATACACACAAACGCGCGCGTACACCAACACACACACGTACGCACACATGCACACAGACACACACGCACATACACACACACACACACACACGTACACGCAAGCACACATGCACACAGACACACAGACGCATACACAGACACACAGACGCATACACACACACACATGCACGCACACACACACACACACACACACAGACGCATACACACACACACACACAGACGCATACACAC
The DNA here is from genome assembly GCA_036873755.1 of Hanleya hanleyi. Classification (NCBI taxonomy): domain Eukaryota; kingdom Metazoa; phylum Mollusca; class Polyplacophora; order Lepidopleurida; family Hanleyidae; genus Hanleya; species Hanleya hanleyi. Next base: position 61,504 of record JAVTVY010017134.1, on the reverse strand, counting down.
ACACATGCATACTCATTGCGCAATGCGCCGCAAGGTCAATGGGGCTCGACATGCGCTTTCATACTACTAATCCATCCTTCACTGCCCCAAAATGCCCACTTTCGCTACTACTCGTAATGATGACGTCACTGATGACGTCACAGATGACACGGACATCCCTCAACTCGGGATCTACACCCTAAGCGCTACAAAATGACACCTCCCACGACGCATTCGGACCAAGGATGGTCCATCTCTACACCAAATACCATCCTTCACTGCCCCAAAATGCTCACTTTCGCTACTACTCCTACTGATGACGTCACCAATGGCGTCACAGATGCTGTGGACAGCCCTCAAATCGAGGTCTGCACGCCGAAAACTACAAGATGACACCTCCCACGACGCATTCGGACTGAGAATAGAGCATCCCTACCCCAAATACCTTCCTGCACTGCCCCAAAATGCACACTTTCGCTACTACTCGTACTGATGACGTCACCAATGACGTCACAGATGCTGTAAACAGCCCCCCAAATCGGGGTCTACACCCCGAGAGCTACAAAATGACACCTCCCACGACACAATCGGATAAGGGATGGTCCATCTCTACACCAAATACCTTCCTGTACTGCCCCAAAATGCACACTTTGGCTATTACTCCTACTGATGACGTCATCGATGACGTCACAGATGACGGGAACATCCCTCAAATCAGGGTCTACACTCCGAGAACTACAAAATGACACCTTCCAGGACGCATTCGAACCGTGAATAGCCCATCTCGACCCCAAATACCTTCCTTCACTGCCCCAAAATGGCCACTTTACTTACTACAACCAACTGCGCATGCGCAGATTGACGCGACTTGCACTTAAAAACACACCATTCTGACTCTACCCCACACAAGCTTCACTTTGACACCTTCCACGACCCATTCGGACCCCAAACACCTTCCTTCACTGCCCCAAAATGCCTGATTTCTCTACTACGGCCAGACTGCGCATGCGCATATTGACGCGACATGCGTTTAGAAACACGCCATTCTGACTCTACCCCACACAAGCTTCACATGGATACCTCACACGACCTATTCGAACCGTGAATAGCCCATCTCTAACCCAAACACACACCCACATACCCCCCAAAATGCCTGGTTTCTATACTACGGGACAGTCTGCGCATGCGCAGACTATTGAAAACAAACAATACACTAGTCAAGTGCTCCTCCACGAGAGCTTCAAAATAAGACCTCACTCGACCCCATTGGACCACCAGGGACTCACCTAGACTCAAACATGTCCACCCCGTATGGCCCTATACACCCATATCCATGTAGTATAGGCCTATGGGCCTACCCAGGCCTTGGTGACTTTTTTCAAAAATTTCACCGATTCGCTCCGCAACACTTCCTATCATGTTCTACATGACGAGACGTGAAAAACGAGACCCCACAACCCTACCGCAAATGTATAGAAGTGGGTTTCCCAGTAGGACAAACATTGAACCTATACCCCAGTATGGGAATATATATTTATATATATATGTCTATATGGGGCTATATCGTACTTTTTCAAAAATTTCACCGATTCGCACTTCCTATCATGTTTGTCTTGACGAGACGAGTAAAACGAGACCCCACAACCCTACCGCAAATGTATAGAAGTACGTTTCCCAGGGGGACAAACATTGATCCTATACCCCAGTATGGGCCTATATGAGGCTCGGTGACTTTTTTCAAAACTTTCACCGATTCGTGCCGGGACACTTCCTATCATGTTCTAAATGACGAGACTAAGAAAACGCGACCCCACAACCCATACCGCAAATGTCGAGAAGTAGGTTTCCCAGGGGGATAAACATTGATCCTATACCTCCCATACCCCATATAGGCATTTTCTCGTAATTTAGGATAAAGTCCGTATTCCGTATTTTTTCAGGAAAAATTGTACATACACCCACCCTGGAACTAGGGGGAGATAACTCTATTGATAGGCAAGCCCCGTTAAGCCCGGCGACCTATATACTCCCCATACCCCATATAGGCATTTTCCCAGGTTTTTCGATAAAGTCCGTGTTCCGTATTTTTTTTTCAGGAAAAATTTTACATGCACCCACCCATGTCTGGATGTCCCTTCACATAGGCTTCACTTTGATACCTCATACAACTCCATCGACCCATTAGTGGCTCCCCTAGCTCCCAAAACGTCTATTTCCATACCCTTCGGCCACCGCGCATGCGCAGAATGCCGATATTTCAACCCCACACCCAGTCCATCAGATGCCCCTTCACGAATGCTTCACTTTGATACCTCATATGACCCCATCGGACCATTAGTGGCTCCCCTAGATGCCAAAACGTCTATTTAGGTATTGCCCGTATACATTTACATTGGAAGCCGCCATTTTGACCACCCCACCCCACAGCCGCCATTTTGACCACCCCACCCCACAGCCGCCATTTTGACCACCCCACCCCACAGCCGCCATACTTGGTCCCACTCCCACAGCCGCTGGACGTCAGCGAAATACTAGTACCCATCCTCCGCATGGCAGAACTGTACAACCCAGAACAAGTCTAGACATGCCTTGATCACGTGATCGTCATGGGAAACCCCCACTGGGGAATCCCCCTTGGGAAACCCCTCCGCAATTTCCTCCGCAAAACCTGCGCGAAAACACCTGCGCACTCGTCAAAAGGGGCTCTGTAATAGCCTTTCTCTACTACTTATGGTATTGTTTAGAATTGTATTGTTTTGTAATGTATTGAGTTGTAATATGTTGAATTGTAATATATTGTATTGTAATGTATGGTATTATTTTGCATTTTATTGTATTGTATCGTATCATATAGTCTTGTTCTATCTCGTATTGTTTCTTTGTATTGTGATTTGGGGTGTTAATTTCGAACGAAAAAAAAAAAAATGTTCACATCTGCGATTTCCGATCCTTGTAACTTCTGACCGGTGTTGGTCATTTGCTGAGAATTTACTGCAACAAAGCAAGAATGGCAAGATATTTAACATACATGGAGACTATGTACCACATAATTTATTTGTTTCGCTGTCAGATATGTTATATTGCTGATTGATTTTCGATCACTGGTACCCGTGATCCACAAAATGCACACCCCTCCATCGAGAGGACAATACGTATCTATTAGCTTGTCAATGCGTTAATATTTCGCCGGACTAATACGTAAATTAAATTCAAGTTTCCAATAATGAATCAAACGCTTATGTAAGTAACAGTTTTGCAGGAGTAACAGTAAGGACTGAAAAACAAAGAAAAACTAATTAATAGCTTGTGTAGCTCAAAGGAAATGTGGGATCTTACTGTTTTCCGGCCGAAAACGAAAGTAAAATGACCCCACACCTCACCTTTACTTTGACAACATATAGTCACTCGTCTAAAATGGCAGAAAACAAAGCCTTACTATTAAAAAGGGTTGTATGATTCGAGATAAAATGCAACGTGGCGCGTTTTATCAGGAGACATTCATCAGGATGTCTCCAGAATGTTAGATCTCACAGTTTCATTGAGCTACACAAGCGATTAATTATTTTCCCTCTGTTTTCCAGTCGTTACTGTTAATCCTGCAAAATAGTTACTTACATACGCTTTTGTTCATTATTGGAAACTTGAATTTAATTTACGTATTAGTCCGGCGAAATAGTAACACATTGACAAGCTAATAATGCGAATTGTCCTCTCGATTGAGGGGTGTCCATTTTGTGGAATACAGGTACTAGTGTTCGAAAATTGATCAGCAAAAAAAAACATTTCAGACAGCGAAACAGATATATTATGTTGTACATAGTCTCCATGCATGCAAAATATCTTGTCATTCTTGCTATCTTGCAGTAAATTCTCACCAAATTACCAACACCGGTCAGGAGCTACAAGAATCGAAAATCACAGCTGTGAACATCTACCTAGTATAATCCGTGGCGTGTCCTACTTCTCCTACTCCTCCTCCTCCTCCTCCTCCTACTCCGCTTTACTCACTGCACAGCGGGTCGCATAGGTGTGGCGCGGGATAGGGTGGAGCGAGAGACCTGGGGTTTTCACTACCTCAGATTCCATAGGCCAGGCTTGCACCCTACAGTAGAATGGATCGATTGCGCATGCGCGATGAGTAGTATAGAAAGGGCAGGCGGGTCGAATAGGTGTGGCGCGGGATAGGGTGGGTCGAGAGACCTGGGGTTTTCACTACCTGAGATTCCATGGGCCAGGCTTGCACCCTACAGTAGAATGGATCGACTGCGCATGCGCGATGAGTAGTGCGCGATGAGTAGTATAGAAAGAGCACGCGGGTCGAATAGGTGTGGCGCCGGATAGGGTGGGGCGAGAGACCTGGGGTTTTCACTACCTCAGATTCCATGGGCCAGGCTTGCACCCTACAGTAGAATGGATCGACTGCGCATGCGCGATGAGTAGTATAGAAAGGGCAGGCGGGTCGAAAAGGTGTGGCGTGGGATAGGGTGGGTCGAGAGACCTGGGGGTTTTCACTACCTGAGATTCCATGGGCCAGGCTTGCACCCTACTGTAGAATGGGTCGACTGCGCATGCGCGATGAGTAGTATAGAAAGGGCACGCGATCTCCCTAGTGATACTAACTCGTCAACAAGGCGTGTGTGTCAATCCATTCACACCACGGAATAAACCTGTTTAGACTTGCTGATCGCCGATGACGTCATGCTACGCCAGGACATTCTACTGGGTTAGTGTTTATGGTGACGTCATCGCTCTACGCCGGGACGTTGTATGAGAGTTTTGCTGGGGAAAACTCTGTTTTGTAGGTCATCGCTCTATATGTCAGGGTAAATTTTCCAGGGAATTTTCTGGAAAAAACCCTGTTCCATTTATAGATCATGTCGGGTAGAGCCAGACTGGGGGTGAAACGCATATACGCACTGAGGTGTAGTAGCGAACGGGCACTTTCCGATATGCTGAAGAGGCCCCAGGTTATTTGCATAACAATACATGCAGCAGGAGAAGGGGAATACCCACGCAACGCCTTAACGCCCATCCCAACGCCTTGACGCCATGATGCAAAGAAAGAAAGATCAACACGTTCACAAGTTTTCATGTAGTTTATTCTCCCAAATGTCACATCATACCCAAGCTGGGGAGCTGCATTGGGTATGTTTGCAATTCAGCTATGCTCTTGTCGGGATAATTTACCGAAGTCCGCATTTTACGCATTGCCCTTGGCATATCGCCAGATCATGAACACCGCTCAACAGTTGTTAATTTAGCCACCGTGGCTCTCATCTTCACCCAACTGAGTCTCTTCTAGACGAGATGGAAGAGGAGAAGGTGAGGAAGGGGAAGAGGAGAAGGTGAGGGAGGGGAGGGGAGGGGAGGGAGGGGTTGGAAGGGGGGAGGCGGGGGATAAAGTAAACACCCGTTCAAACCACTTCACAGATGGTCTGACAAGTACTCACGAACTTGTTCAAAACTGACATTTGTTCAACAAGTAACTCATAAAAAAGATGTAAATACACCCTACAGCATATGTTCTGTCACAAGAAGTATTAAATTCCATCAAATCAGCACCGCTATAGCATTCGACCCCCAGTCAATATATATAGCGCACATCACCGCTATGCTTTTTCGAAATATTCACTTAAACTCGAGTCATCTTTTAACAATTCTGCAATATCCGTTTTTAATCCATCTCAATATGACAGATATTATGTTAATAATTCAAAGCATCCGGAAGCGTTTAATAGGCCCTATACGGTCAAATTATATATGTACTACACTTGACACTGATGACATTCCTATTCAATCAGATATTACCCCTGCATTTCCCCCGTGGCAATTAAAATGCTCCGATATTTGTATTAACTTAGACCATAACATCAAAAAATCTGATTCCCGCATCAGATTGAAGCATGTGCCAGAGAATATATGTTTTTTAACTGGTCTCAATATCTACAGATTTTCACAGCTAGTTCCAAGTGCCACGAGTCTGGAAAAACTGGAGCCTCTTTTACTATACCTGAGATCAAGTATAATAAGTTTTATCGTGTATCTGACCACGTTTCTATTTTTAAGACTGAACTTCTTGGGGTTTTCCTCTGTTGTAGGGGTAAAGTCCGTGTTCCGCTTTTTATATTTTCGAGACAAATCCTCATTTTACATACACCCACCCATGACTTGCAAAATCCTTCCGTAGGGACCCCAAGTCCTCGACTCAAATGAATGGACGGCATAAAAGTCCGTATATGCACTCCTAATCACGTGACCGCCGCATGATGGAAAAAACCCAGATACAAGTCTGTACATGCATTCCATATGGTCCTGGAGGAGCGCTTCACTTTGACACCTCACTCGACCCAATCGGTCCATGCAGCGTATTTGAAGTCTGGGGACTAATTTCTGTCCGCGGAGGCAGACCGCATCACCGCCAGACCACATCACTGCGGAGGAATACATGCCCATGCACTTGACCATCACGTGATCTCCACATGAGACGGCGTCCTTTTTGAGACGGCGCACTCTTTTGCCGGTTTTTGCCGGTACTATAATGCACTTGACCTCGACGCCAGATTCTTACGCCAGGTCAATGGGAGCGAATATACTCGCTGTATACTACTCCTACGGACGTTATGTTTAACCCTACCTGGCCTGGAAGGTGGGGGGGGGGAGGGGCGAAATGGCCCCCTACCAAACTTTCTATGCTATCTCCAGAACGACAAAAATGGAGAGCTGAAACTCCTTGACTTTATAGTTTATCATATTGGGGTCATTTTGAGCCTATTTGCATAACCCCCCGAGCAGAGGGTCATGGGCAAATTCAAAATGGCGGCGACGTGGGGTACCAGAAAAGTGATGTTTTTGTCGTATTTCTTCAAAATTTCTCCTTTTCCGCGATGAAAAGTGGGCAATAACTATTTTATTTCTCATCACATTAATATTTACTCATTTATCATGCAGTTTTTGCGGAGAAATCGCATAAATAAAAAACTCGGAAAATCCGACCGAAAAATTGACCCAAAAATGCCGTTTTTGAAAATGACGTCACTGTGACGTCATCAAAGCGGCCATCTTGGATTTTTTTACATTTCCTGGTAGAGCTTGACCCAAGGGTATAGTGTGGTAAGTTTCAGTCCCCTTGCTCAAGGGGTAAGAAAAATAATTAGGGGGGCATTTCGCCTCCTCCCCCAGGACAGGTTGCAAAAAGCCCAGGCCAGATAGGGTTAAACTGGCCAAGCCATTTTAATGACTGTTCGGCACATTGAGTGGTCGCTGATAGGGACTTCCCTTGGTATTCGACCATCCACCAAATTGACAAAACCTCCACCAGTTTGGTCGTACACAGAGAAAACGTGACTTTGAATATTGGATGTAGGGTACGAAATATCCTTGAATGTATGCTAATTTGACAATATATATATATGCTCTATTACGAATGAAAAATCGGTAGCGCTGGAATGTAGACCAAATGATCTGCGAATGTACTCTAAATAACTTTAGTCTCGTCTGGGTATATATGGAAAAGATATTGTGAAGGAGACGAGGTAAAACCACCATCCGAATCTACGCTAAATAGACAATATATTACTTCTTCACGATGCGCGAATTTTAGCTCCGATTATCAAATTGCTAATTAGACAATATATTGTTTCCTCCAGGAAACAGCTGAAAAATCCGAAAGGGACCTTGCCATTGTGAATTCGGTGCACGTGGAGAGTGAACATTAAAGAAATCACATGAAAATGATATGCCAATCTACTTTTAATTAAGTCTGGACGACGTGGGAATCTGTGCGATTTAAATTCAATTATCAGAGTGCTATTTAGACAATATATTGTGAAGCTGGCGTGAGTAGTATAGAAAAGACGGATAAACGCAACTTGACCTACTTATTTGTTCCCCCGGGTAAAATTTAAGGGGAAACCCAGGTTAAAGTATAGGAAGCGGCCATTTACGGCCTTTGACCTCTGAGGCCGCTTAGAGGTCAAGGCCACTATAGTTCCAACAGGTGGCGCCCCCTCTCTTCACCTCGAATTCCTCCGCGGTCTGGTGGTCATGCGGTCGCTGGAAAAAGCTTCCGCGGAGAAAAAGTAGTCCCCAGACTTCAAATACGCTGCATGGTCCGATTGGGTCGAGTGAGGTATCAAAGTGAAGCATTCGTGAAGGGGCATCCAGTCATGGGTGGGTGCATGTAAAATTAGGATTTTTTCCCGAAACTATAAAAAGCGGAACACGGACTTTACCCCTAAAATAGGGGAAAACCCCTATCAACCCTAGCCAAAAGGGCTAATATCGGTCCCCGGGCTTATTGGGACCTGCCTATCAAGTCAATGGGGTGGGTGCATGTAAAATTATGATTTTTTCCCGAAAATATAAAAAGCGGAACACGGACTTTACCCCTAAAATAGGGGAAAACACCTATCAACCCTAGCCAAAAGGGCTAATATCGGTCCCCGGGCTTATTGGCACCTACCTATCAAGTCAATGGGGTGGGTGCATGTAAAATTATGATTTTTTCCCGAAACTATAAAAAGCGGAAAACGGACTTTACCCCTAAAATAGGGGAAAACACCTATCAACTCTAGCCAAAAGGGCTAATATCGGTCCCCGGGCTTATTGCGGCCTGCCTATCCAGTCAATGGGGTGGGTGCATGTAAAATTAGGATTGTTTTTCCGAAAATATAAAAAGCGGAACTCGGACTTTACCCCTACAATAGGGGTCTGTATTATACAATATAAGGGAAAATGTCTGTTTGGGGGGAGGGGTGGTCAATTTTTTTTGTGGGTGTTACTATTGGTTGTGGGGTCTCGTTTTTCTCGTCTCGCCAAGAAAATGACAATGGGAGGGGTCCCGGAGCGAATCGGTGAAATTTTTGGGAAAAGTCACCGAGGTCGTATATAGGCTCATACTGGCTATATGGGGGAGGGGTGGTCAAATTTTTTTGTGGGCTTCACTATGGGTTGTGGGGTCTCGTTTTTCTCGTCTCGCCGAGAAAAACACAATGGGAGGGGTCCCGGAACGAATCGGTGAAATTTTTGGGAAAAGTCACCGAGGTCTGTATATAGGCTCATATAGCTCCATACTGGCTATATGAGGGTATAGGTTCAACCTTGGAAATTCACACACGTTCATTGTGATATGGGCTGTTTGGATTTGTTTTCACGTCTCGTCATTTAGAACACGATGGGAAGGGTCCCGGAGCGAATCGGTGAAATTTTGGGGAAAAGTACCAGGTAGGGCTGTATATAGGCCTATAGGCTGGCTATATGGGGGTATAGGTTCAACCTGGGAAATTCACACACGTTCATTGTGATATGGGTTGCTTGGATTTGTTTTTCACGTCTAGTCATTTAGAACACGATGGGAAGGGTCTCGGAGCGCAACGGTGAAATTTTTGGAAAAGTACCATATAGCCCATATAGTCCCATACTGGCTATATGGGGGTATAGGTTCAACCTTGGAAATTCACACACGTTCATTGTGATATGGGCTGTTTGGATTTGTTTTTCACGTCTCGTCATTAGAACACGATGGGAAGGGTCCCGGAGCGAAACGGTGAAATTTTTGGAAAAGTTCACCGAGGCCTGGGTAGGCCCATAGGCCTATACTGCATGGCTATGGGGGTATAGGCCCATACGGGGTGGACGTTTTGGGGTCTAGGTGAGCCCCTAATGATCCTATGATGTCGTATGAGGTCTTATTTTGAAGCTCTCGTGGAGGAGGACTGGACTAATGGTTCGTCCGTTTTCAATAGTCTGCGCATGCGCAGTCTGGCCGTAGTATAGAAAGCGGGCATTTTGGGTGGTATGTGGGTGTGTGTTTGGGGTAGAGATGGACCGCTATGGGTCCGAATGGGTCGTGGAAGGTGTCAAAGTGAAGCTTGTGTGGGTTAGAGTCAGAATGGTGTGTTTTTAAGTGCAAGTCGCGTCAATCTGCGCATGCGCAGTTGGTTGTAGTAAGTAAAGTGGCCATTTTGGGGCAGTACAGGAAGGTATTTGGGGTCGAGATGGACCATCCTTGGTCCGAATGCGTCCTGGAAGGTGTCATCTTGTAGCTCTCGGGGTGTAGACCCCGATTTGAGGGCTGCCCACGTCACCTGTGACGTCATCGGTGACGTCATCAGTACGAGTAGTAGCGAAAGTGGGCATTTTGGGGCAGTGAAGGAAGGTATTTGGGGTAGAGAGGGACCATCTTTGGTCCGAATGTGTCTAGGGAAGTGTCATGTTGTAGCTCTCGGGGTGTACATCCCGATTTGAGGGATGTCCGCGTCACCTGTGACGTCATCGGTGACGTCATCAGGACGAGTAGTAGCGAAAGTGGGCATTTTAGGGCAGTACAGGAAGGTATTTGGGGTAGAGAGGGACCATCTTTGGTCCGAATGTGTCTAGGGAAGTATCATGTTGTAGCTCTCGGGGTGTACATCCCGATTTGAGGGATGTCCGCGTCATCTGTGACGTCATCGGTGACGTCATCAGTACGAGTAGTAGCGAAAGTGGGCATTTTGGGGCAGTGAAGGAAGGTATTTGGGGTAGAGATGGACCATACTTGGTCCGAATGCGTCGTGGGAGGTGTCATGTTGTAGCTCTCGGGGTGTACACCCCAATTTGAGGCATGTCCACAGCATCTGTGACGTCATTGGTGACGTCATCAGTACGAGTAGTAGCGAAAGCGGGTATTTTGTGGCAGTGAAGGAAGGTATTTGGTGTAGAGATGGACCATCGTTGGTCCGAATGCGTCGTGTGAGGTGTCATATTGTAGCAACGCCCGCCAACACCAAGCTCAATGATTCAACGCCCTGGTGAAATAGCTCAGAAGCTCTGATTTTCCAGATATTCCATGGAATTGTCACTCATTCTTCGAAATGCAGTGACGTCCGTCGTTACGCCTTAACAGACCGGAGAGAGTACAACAACAACAACAAGGATGAGCCATGAGAGAACAACAACAACAAGAAGAAGTTTTTACATATAGTTTATTCTCCCCAATGTTACATCATACCCACGCTGGGGGAGCCTCGTTGGGTATATTCTCAATTCAAGAAGACTCTTGTCCAATCAGAGGCCACCATTTGCATTTGTCATATTCGTTCCTGTCCGTTAGATGTATTCTTGTCCAATCAGAAGTCTCCATTTCAGAAAGTTCCATCTTCGGCCATGTTCGCTCTGAACCGTTTATTCTAATCATCGTCGGGCAGGCCAGGATACCGTTGAGGCAACATATCCTCAGATAGTTGTTTGTGCATTCTGAGTATCTATCAGTGCATGGGTGAATACATTCACCCGATGGGAAGATTCCGTAATTTGGTCACGAAGAACGTAACATTGGTCACCCTCTCTACGACCCACTTGGTGTTGGGGCGCTGTTCATAGGCCCATTGCAAGACATCCAATTGGTCCACTTGGTCCAGCACGGGCTTTAGCGATGTCCGGTTAATGATGGTAAACGCTTGGTCAAATACCCGGATGTTACTGCTCGGGTAAAAGTATCGGACTTGATCTGTCTCCTTATGCTGCAGTACATAACCGAACCCCAGATTTAATTTGAAGGACGTAGCTTGGTCATTGAAGATGGCTTCCACGTAGTTGCGTAGACGGGTGAGGCCAGTCAGCCGGAAATTGTAGATATCTTGAATAGGGCGATGACGGTGGAAACAGTGCCGTATCATGGGCCAATGGCGCCGATAGATGTCACTCACTGGATGGGCGTCCTGTAAGAGATCGCTGGGAACATCCACCGCATCTTCCAGAAAATGTTCGTTGTTGTCAGGCGTATGACTGGGAACAGTAATGCTAGGGACCGGCTGGATATCTAGGCTCTTTTGAACTGTGGGTATAGGCGGGCTCTCCATGATCGCATCACCAGTGGCATTCGTCTCCCCGGGTTCATCTTCAGTGGGTCTGTCCCTCCTGGGTGCCTCTTTAGTGGAAAGTTGTCCCTCATGCCGTGGTGACGGACCATGAATCAAACGCTCATGCCGTCTTAACTGACTGGGTCGTTTGAAGAATTGACCACATTCTTCGCATGGACGCTTGGGTGGCCCATGAATTGAACGTTCATGGCGCTGTAAATGATCCGGGCGCTGAAACGACAGTGTACATATCGTACAACTATACCGGGCGGTTCCGGCGTGCTTGGTAGCCTCATGGCGGCGCAAGTCGTGCAGACGAGTGAATGATTTCGAGCACGTAGTACAAGTGAACATCTTGGTGGTTGACAGAGTGTCTGATGAAACGGTCAGGCCGCTTCCCTTTTATAGCAAGCTAGCTGGTGATCTATTTTTAGCACAATCAGTTCAACTTGGACATTCCGTGTCTTTTCGGTGACGTCCGTGACTATTCGGGCACCTCCGTGTCTCTTCGGTAACCTCCGTGTCTTTGACCCCTGCGCGCAATTTTTATCCGGTATTGTTAGCGCGAGCAGGGGTCAAAGGTCAGTTCGGGTCACGTGAACGGAAGCGGAAGTGACCTCACAGAGGTCATATGCAAATGTCACTTCCGAGCTCTGAGCTCCACACGCTTTGAGCTCCAAGAGCTCCGATCGCACCCACACCCTGGTGTACCCTATGCCCTACGGGCTATCGGGTACAGAGTGCACCAGGTATGTGTGCCCAGTGGTGGTGGTCGTGGTGGTGTGGTGGTGTGTGGTGGTGGTGGTGGTGGTGGTGGCGTTGACGGGCGTCAACGCCCGGTGGTGGTGGTAGTAGTGGTGGTGTGTGGTGGTGTGTGGTGGTGGTAGTGGTGATGGTGGTGGTCGTGGCGGTTGCATACACACACACACGCATACACACAGACGCATACACCCTTACACACATACACACAGACGCAATGCACACATACACACAGACTCATACACACGCGCACACACGCACACACACACACACGCACACAGACGCATACACACAGACGCATACACACACACACGCATACGCACATGCACGCACTCGTACACACACAGATACACACGCACACACACACACACACGCACACACATACGCAGGCACACATGCATACACAGACACACACACGCATACACACACGCACACACACATACACAGACACATACACACACACGCATGCACACAGACGCATACACACAGACGCAATGTACACATACACACACATGCATACATACATACAAACACACAAACACAGACGCATACACACATTTGCATACACACGCACACAGACGCATGCACACATGCACACACACACACACACACACACACACACACACACACACTCCTACAGACACAGACGCATACACTCATGCATACACATACAATATGACTATTCACATGCAGGGCATGAGAGCTTCTGGACATGGACCTGATAGAAGTCCGGAATGGTGGAACATTCGTAAACATCCGGGCACTTTTACATCTGGGGACTTTGTCAATGACGTCCGCGCCTACATCCGGGTACATCTATCCGGGTCCTTTAGCTGTGTGTTCCATACGGGTACATCGGGGTTTACACCTGAACAGCCGGATAGTTACGGAGGTGACCGAAGAGACACGGAGGTGACCAAAGATGTCACCGAGGTGCCCGAAGAGACACGGAAGTTACCGAAGATGTCACGGAGGTCACCGAAGAGACACGGAGGTCACCGAAGATGTCACGGAGGTTACCGAAGAGACACGGAGGTGCCCGAAGAGTCACGGACGTCACCGAAAAGACACGGAGGTGACCGAAGAGACACGGAGGTTGCCGAAAAGATACGGAGGTTACCGAAGAGACACGGAGGTGCCCGAATAGTCACGGACGTCACCGAAAAGACACGGAATGTCCAAGTTGAACTGATTGTGCTAAAAATAGATCACCAGCTAGCTTGCTATAAAAGGGAAGCGGCCTGGCCGTTTCATTAGACACTCTGTCAACCACCAAGATGTTCACTTGTACTACGTGCTCGAAATCATTCACTCGTCTGCACGACTTGCGCCGCCATGAGGCTACCAAGCACGACGGAACCGCCCGGTATAGCTGTACGATATGTACACTGTCGTTTCAGCGCCCGGATCATTTACAGCGCCATGAACGTTCAATTCATGGGCCACCCAAGCGTCCATGCGAAGAATGTGGTCAACTCTTCAAACGACCCAGTCAGTTAAGACGGCATGAGCGTTTGATTCATGGTCCGTCACCACGGCATGAGGGACAACTTTCCACTAAAGAGGCACCCAGGAGGGACAGACCCACTGAAGATGAACCCAGGGAGACGAATGCCACTGGTGATGCGATCATGGAGAGCCCGCCTATACCCACAGTTCAAAAGAGCCTAGATATCCAGCAGGTCCCTAGCATTACTGTTCCCAGTCATACGCCTGACAACAACGAACATTTTCTGGAAGATGCGGTGGATGTTCCCAGCGATCTCTTACAGGACGCCCATCCAGTGAGTGACATCTATCGGCGCCATTGGCCCATGATACGGCACTGTTTCCACCGTCATCGCCCTATTCAAGATATCTACAATTTCCGGCTGACTGGCCTCACCCGTCTACGCAACTACGTGGAAGCCATCTTCAATGACCAAGCTACGTCCTTCAAATTAAATCTGGGGTTCGGTTATGTACTGCAGCATAAGGAGACAGATCAAGTCCGATACTTTTACCCGAGCAGTAACATCCGGGTATTTGATCAAGCGTTTACCATCATTAACCGGACATCGCTAAAGCCCGTGCTGGACCAAGTGGACCAATTGGATGTCTTGCAATGGGCCTATGAACAGCGCCCCAACACCAAGTGGGTCGTAGAGAGGGTGACCAATGTTACGTTCTTCGTGACCAAATTACGGAATCTTCCCATCGGGTGAATGTATTCACCCATGCACTGATAGATACTCAGAATGCACAAACAACTATCTGAGGATATGTTGCCTCAACGGTATCCTGGCCTGCCCGACGATGATTAGAATAAACGGTTCAGACCGAACATGGCCGAAGATGGAACTTTCTGAAATGGAGACTTCTGATTGGACAAGAATACATCTAACGGACAGGAACGAATATGACAAATGCAAATGGTGGCGTCTGATTGGACAAGAGTCTTCTTGAATTGTGAATATACCCAACGAGGCTCCCCCAGCGTGGGTATGATGTAACATTGGGGAGAATAAACTATATGAAAAAACTTCTTGTTGTTGTTGTTGTTCTCTCATGGCTCATCCTTGTTGTTGTTGTTGTTGTACTCTCTCCGGTCTGTTAAGGCGTAATGACGGACGTCACTGCATTTCGAAGAATGAGTGACAATTCCATGGAATATCTAGAAAATCAGAGCGTCTGAGCTATTTCACCAGGGCGTTGAATCATTGAGCTTGGGGTTGGCGGGCGTTGCTACAAGATGACACCTCACACGACGCATTCGGCCCAAGGATGGTCCATCTCTACACCAAATACCTTCCTGTACTGCCCTAAAATGCCCACTTTGGCTACTACTCGTACTGATGACGTCACCGATGACGTCACAGGTGACGCGGACATCCCTCAAATCGGGATGTACACCCCGAGAGCTACAACATGATACTTCCCTAGACACATTCGGACCAAAGATGGTCCCTCTCTACCCCAAATACCTTCCTGTACTGCCCTAAAATGCCCACTTTCGCTACTACTCGTACTGATGACGTCACCGATGACGTCACAGGTGACGCGGACATCCCTCAAATCGGGATGTACACCCCGAGAGCTACAACATGACACTTCCCTAGACACATTCGGACCAAAGATGGTCCCTCTCTACCCCAAATACCTTCCTTCACTGCCCCAAAATGCCCACTTTCGCTACTACTCGTACTGATGACGTCACCGATGACGTCACAGGTGACGTGGGCAGCCCTCAAATCGGGTCTACACCCCGAGAGCTACAAGATGACACCTTCCAGGACGCATTCGAACCGTGAATAGCCCATCTCGACCCCAAATACCTTCATGTACTGCCCCAAAATGGCCACTTTACTTACTACAACCAACTGCGCATGCGCAGATTGACGCGACTTGCACTTAAAAACACACCATTCTGACTCTAACCCACACAAGCTTCACTTTGACACCTTCCACGACCCATTCGGACCCATAGCGGTCCATCTCTACCCCAAACACACACCCACATACCACCCAAAATGCCCGCTTTCTATACTACGGCCAGACTGCGCATGCGCAGACTATTGAAAACGGCCGAACCATTAGTCCAGTCGGATGCTCCTCCACGAGAGCTTCAAAATAAGACCTCATACGACATCATAGGATCATTAGGGGCTCACCTAGACCCCAAAACGTCCACCCCGTATGGGCCTATACCCCCATAGCCATGCAGTATAGGCCTATGGGCCTACCCAGGCCTCGGTGAACTTTTCCAAAAATTTCACCGTTTCGCTTCGGGACCCTTCCCATCGTGTTTAAATGACGAGACGTGAAAAACAAATCCAAACAGCCCATATCACAATGAACGTATGTGAATTTCCAGGTTGAACCTATACCCCCATATAGCCAGTATGGGACTATATGGGCTATATGGTACTTTTCCAAAAATTTCACCGTTGCGCTCCGAGACCCTTCCCATCGTGTTCTAAATGACGAGACGTGAAAAACAAATCCAAGCAACCCATATCACAATGAACGTGTGTGAATTTCCCAGGTTGAACCTATACCCCCATATAGCCAGCCTATAGGCCTATATACAGGCCTACCCGGTACTTTTCCCAAAAATTTCACCGATTCGCTCCGGGACCCTTCCCATCGTGTTCTAAATGACGAGACGTGAAAAACAAATCCAAACAGCCCATATCACAATGAACGTGTGTGAATTTCCAAGGTTGAACCTATACCCCCATATAGCCAGTATGGAGCGATATGAGCCTATGTACAGACCTCGGTGACTTTTCCCAAAAATTTCACCGATTCGCTCCGGGACTCCTCCCATTGTCATTTTCTTGGCGAGACAAGAAAAACGAGACCCCACAACCCATAGTAACACCCACAAATAAAATTGACCACCCCTCCCCCCATATAGCCAGTATGAGCCTATATACAGACCTCGGTGACTTTTCCCAAAAATTTCACCGATTCGCTCAGGAACCCCTCCCATTATGTTTTTCTCGGCAAGACGAGAAAAACGAGACCCCACAAGCCATAGTAAAGCCCACAAAAAAAATGTGACCACCCCTCCCCCCCATACAGGCATTTCCCCTTATATTGTACAATACAGACCCCTATTGTAGGGGTAAAGTCCGTGTTCCGCTTTTTATATTTTCGGGGGGAAATCCTAATTTTACATGTACCCACCCCATTGACTTGATAGGCAGGCTCCGGTAAGCCCGGGGACCGATATTAGCCCTTTTGGCTAGGGTTGATAGGGATTTTCCCCTATTTTAGGGGTAAAGTCCGTGTTCCGCCTTTTTATAGTTTCGGGGGAAAATCCTAATTTTACATGCACCCACCCCATTGACTTGATAGGTAGGTGCCAATAAGCCCGGGGACCGATATTAGCCCTTTTGGCTAGGGTTGATAGGTGTTTTCCCCTATTTTAGGGGTAAACTCCGTTTTCCGCTTTTTATATTTTCGGGAAAAAATCATAATTTTACATGCACCCACCCCATTGACTTGATAGGCAGGTCCCAATAAGCCCGGGGACCGATATTAGCCCTTTTGGCTAGGGTTGATAGGTGTTTTCCCCTATTTTAGGGGTAAAGTCCGTGTTCCGCTTTTTATAGTTTCGGGAAAAAATCCTAATTTTACATACACCCACCCATGACTGGATGGCCCTTCACGAATGCTTCACTTTGATACCTCACTCGACCCAATCGGACCATGCAGCGTATTTAAAGTCTGGGGACTAGTTTTTCTCCGCGGAAGCTTTTTCCGCATGACCACCAGACCGCGGAGGAATTCGAGGTGAAGAGAGGGGGCGCCACCTGTTGGAACTATAGTGGCCTTGACCTCTAAGCGGCCTCAGAGGTCAAAGGCCGTAAATGGCCGCTTCCTATACTTTAACCTGGGTTCCCCCTTAAATTTTACCCGGGGGAACAAATAAGTAGGTCAAGTTACGTTTATCCGTCTTTTCTATACTACTGGCGTGTGAAATTGAATCTGCGAATCTACGCTAAATAGACAATATATTAAGTATCCACGAGGTGCGAATCGATGCAATTTAGATGCGATTATCAAAGTGCAAATTAGACAATATATTGTTTCTTTCTAAGGAACAAGAGCTCGAAGTCCCAGCTTCGCACATATATATATAGTCTACATTTCATGCCAATCATTCGTGTATTTCGAAACGGAACACGCCGACATTCTCAGTATGAGGAAACTGTGAAGAATGGAATGTGCTCACGTGAAGCTTTGTCTCGATGACAGTTTAAGGAAAGAGCTATTCAGCGTTTGACGTCATGTTACGTCACGGGTTATGTTGACTTTGGTCCATGGAGGATGAGCGTTATCCGCTGTAATAAGTATCGGCGACCTCACTCGGGTATAACTTGTCATTGACGTCACGGACAAGTCGAACGATATTCTCGCTCACCCGAATCAGTTGGAGTACTATGGCAAGCCGTTTTGGTATTTATTCCTTTATTTTTGATATCAAAAATTCTTTTTTTGATATCAAAAATAAATGTGCGCCGTTTTGGTATTTAATCGGATAATTGTTGATATCAAAAATAGAATTGTTGATATCAAAAATAGTATTGTTGATATCAAAAATAGTATTTTTGATATCAACAATTATCCGATTAAATACCAAAACGGCGCACATTTATTTATGATATCAAAAAAAGATTTTTTGATATCAAAAATAGAATTGTTGATATCAAAAACGGTTTATTTTTGATATCAAAAATACTATTTTGGATATCAAAAATTCTTTTGATATCAAAAATATTTTTGATATCAAAAGAGATATCCAAAATAGTATTTTTGATATCAAAAATAAACTTTTATTTTGATATCAAAAAAAGAATTTTTGATATCCAAAATAGTATTTACCCCTTTTTTTTACCCCTTTTCCCATACAGCGAACCCCATGATGTGCCCTTTTGGAGTGAAGGCGAACCACCCCTCAGTAAATCCTGCCTACGGCCCTGTTTGGTGTAAGTGGTCCGCTATTTTTGATATCAAAAATAAACGGTTTATTTTTGATATCAAAAATACTATTTTGGATATCAAAAATTCTTTTTTTGATATCAAAAATAAACGGCTCATTTTTGATATCAAAAATTCTTTTTTTTATATCAAAAATAGTATTTTTGATATCAAAAAAAGAATTTTTGATATCAAAAATAATGAATAAATCCCAAAACGGCTTGCCATAGAGTACCTCGTGTGAGCGACTCGAACATTGTCGATCATTCAGCAAGTTTAATCTGCTGCATAATCTGGTAGTGGAATGAATTCTCAACCAACATTTATGTTCAGTTGAATCGATGCAGGGGACATATTGCGGTCGGTAGATTTATCTGGAGGAAACAGAATATATTGTATAATTAGCATCTCATTCTAAATAGCAAAGTATCCTAGAAAATGTCTGCCAATTAGCAGCTTTGCTAATTAGATTCTAAATAGATGCGAGAGAATATAAGCCAATCGCGCACCTTAATGGAGAGTGAGTGGGTATACCGGGGAATGAGCAGGCAGATATGCTTGCTAAACAAGCTCTTAATTTTACAAATGTAACATCTCCCCTCAAGCTGTCTAAATCCGAGGTAAATTATGTCAATGCTCAAACCTTGGTTTACCCGCATGTGGCAAGACGAGTCTGATGAGGATGTTTTAGTTTTGAGACAGATAGCGATTCGAACTGTCATAAATGTACTGAGAATTTGATGGGTCTGGCATGCACCCACATTTATTCAGGACAGTATAAAAGAGTGTGTATGGAAATTTCAAATTAGAGTTTATACCATTATACTCTACACACCACCGGTAGAGTTCACAAACTACGTGAAATGTTGTAGCTGGTACGAAATACATATATAGTAAAAATTATCTTCAGCAATGCGTGTTATGTTGCTATCCATATCAAGTCTTCGAGAAATCTCGAAGTCGGACTGGAATCTATCTAGAAAGGTTATGTAGAGGCCATCACCCGAGTCAACAGACGGCCTTGCGTTATAATATCTAAGATCTCGCACAAGCCCTACGTACGTCGTCTTGGGGACCGAAAATTCTACAACATGAAGGTAACACACATGAAGGTAACACACCTGAAAACTCACCATCGATAGACACTACGGTCTGCAGCGTCCAAAATCTGGCAGAAGATGACGTCACCAGGTTACGCGCGGGGACACTTGGGGTAAACAAACATCCACGAGAGAGTGTACCACAGGGAGCAGTCCATTTCCCTTCCATTAACTCTCCTGACATTAATTGAACATATGTCCAAAACTTTTCAACATTTTTGGAAAAACATTTTATTTGACACATGTGGAAAAGTTTTGCACATATGTATAAACTTTTCAAGATATGTCGGTATTACAGAGAAAAAATTAAATATATTACTAACCCGAAAAATATTCCTATATAAATTAAGAAATAGGTTTGTAGATGACGAAATCAAGTTCAAATCACTTAATATACCGGTACGTACAGTTGCTCAGAAATCCAAAATGGCATTTACTCTGGTGCCAAAGTCTCGTCCTGTTAGTTCTCGGTGGAGGGGAGATGATGGCCGCTTGCTGAACTGTGTATGGGTCACGTGATGAAGAGATGGGCTGACCATACGAGGAGGATTTTCATTGGTGGTTAATTGGTTGGCATTTTATCCAATTAAAACGCGGTCGTTAGCATAGGACCAAATATCATTAAAGCAGTTGATGAAGAAACAATTTAGAGGCTCATGGAAATCGAACTGTTCTTATATCTGTTTGTGACCTCGGTTTATATCCAAAGGAGTGTTTTTTATATTTTGTCGTAATTAGGACTCCACAGGGCCTAATGTTTTACAATCTATGACTTTAAGTCCACTGCCAAAAATTTCAGAAAGAATTTTGTCGTTGTTGTTGTTCAAATGTTGTCGTACATTAGTTGAAGTTTGAGCATTTCCGATTTTCTTGTAGCAATGATTCGCGATTTCTTTGAAGGATAATCTAAACACATACATAACAAAGGGTTGTTGTTGGAAGCCCGTGGCCAGGTGGGCTCAGGTATATCCTAATTGCGACACACGTCAGTTTATTTCAAACAGAAAGTGTCACCTTCATAAGCGAAATAGTTCATTTATTTTACATATGTGTAAAACTTTTCCACATATGTCTGAAACTTTTCAACATGTGTCTAAAACGTTCGCACATATGTCTGAAAGCTGTTTTTTACACATATGTAAAATTCTTTTTTACATATTTGTAAAGACATCTCCCTAGTATAATCCGTGGCGTGTCCGACTCCTCCTACTCCTCCTCCGCTTTACTCACTGCACAGCGGGTCGCATAGGTGTGGCGCGGAATAGGGTGGGGCGAGAGACCTGGGGTTTTCACTACCTGGGATTCCATGGGTCAGGCTTGCTCTCTACAGTAGAATGGGTCGACTGCGCATGCGCGATGAGTAGTGCGCGATGAGTAGTATAGAAAGGGCACGCGATCTCCCTATGTTAATAAAAGGAGCTGAACTACTAGTATGTGTGAAGACTGAGACGGCTCGCCAAATGTTCCAGCACCATGACCAGGATGACTATGAAAAATCTAGTCTGATAGACTGTATACTGGAATTACGGAAGCGACGAATATGCAAGACTCTCGGCGCGGGTTTCTGGAGGTTAATGTCAGGTCAGTGTCAATTATATTCACCCATGTTGATCAAAATATGCACTTTCATCAACTCGCCATTCAGTGTTGGTTTTTCCACTGATATAGCTCGCTCCAGCTCAATTTATAGTCACTTCTGGCTAATGCGGCTGGTAGGAGCAACAGAAGGTCGTTCTTGCGATCTTCCTAACTGGTGAACTGGCAGAACTTACACAATTAGGATTATATGCTTTATTAGTATTTTATTTCAGAGCCTCCCAGTCTGTGAGCAGGTGCTGGTCATTGTGAAACACATGATTCTACAGGTCCGCTGACAATATGTAAAAACTTATATGGTTGAAATGTGGGCAAAGTATCTGTCTTCGGTTGAAGTGTGTAACCTGTGCGATGCACCCATAATTATATGGAATAATACCATGTTTATAATGCATGTTAACTTACCTTGTTTCACAGACGAAGTTTAGTCTATTGTCACAGGGTTCGTCGTTCCAGGCAAAGTTTCCAAACCTTCTCATACACACACAATCTTCATTGCCTAAATTATTTGGCTCCCCGGGTCGCCAGAACGTTAATTCGATCCTTTTCATCGTGGACATCCACATCCACTCGCCTTCAATTAACTGGTCTGATCCGTCCAGCCAAACCGCCGAATCCCCCGATACGGCTGCATAAAGATACAATACTAAAATATTATAAGCTCGCGACCCAAGTAGCGCATGATTGTTGAATGTTTCATTATCATTAATTATCTCCCCCAAGGAATTGTATGCTACGGAGCCGAAAAGTGACACGCAATTTATTATTTTTACTAAGTCGTGCGCACGCATTACCGGTAACTGTTAAGTCGTGCGCAAGAGATAATTGTTGAGTCGTGAGCACGAGATAACTGTTAAGTCGTGCGCACGAGACTATTGTTGAGCCGTGCGCACGAGATAACTGTTAAGTCGTGAGCACGAGATAATTGTTAAGTCGTGCGCATAAGATAATCATCCAACATAAATGGGCCTAACAATCGGTTATGAATTGTGTGTATCATGGCTGACGAAGACCACGGAAGCATGGATGGGACATGGATAAAAAATGTCATGGGTCCTTCAATACTAAACGATAGAGAGATAGATCTATGCAAAATATAGGCTTTATTCTAAATATGTCTAAAGCAATAAACATTAGCTAAAGATCGACATAAGAATATAATAAATAAACTATCTAATAAATGAAATCGTAAGGCCTTCGTTATCCATTTAGCATCCATTTAGGCACTCTAAATAAGATAAAAAAAATAACCAGGATATAAGCTGGAGCTCCCATGTGTCGAGCAATATTGAAACGTATTTCCAAGAAAGGCTTCGCTCACGTCGAAGAGATACAAGGAAGCAAAACATTTCTATAAAAATTAGCTAACCAATTTATTTAGGATTTACAATATAATGACAAATATTTTGAAAATATGGGTGTTTGAAATCTCCAAAACTGTTTTGGGGTTGAATATTTATTATACTGGCCAGACATGTCAGATAGTCATGTAAACCACTGAATCAAGTGCAGTGACTGTTGTCCCAGGGATCATATCTTTGAAATGTAAATGAGTGGCTGAAACTGAAACTTTTGTCGGGTGAGGTTGCAAGAATGGATGCCATAACATAGGCCTTAAGAAATTAATATCCTATCAACGCTCTTCAATAATTGCACATTAATAAGCGTCAATCCCGTCCCGTATCCATAATATAAGTATTGTTATTTTTATATATTTATAATGACATTCATTGAATCAACTACGAATCGATTTCTTGTGTAGAATTTATCTTAGTATGCATGGGGTTGATAGATAGCTGTCCTCCTCAATTCGAAAAGAAACTGGCACACACTAATACGGAGATTTCATTGATTAATTATGTCGGGGCCTGAGGTAATTTCGAAAACTCCATGTCTCTTCCATGCTTCCGTATAATTCCTTTTTCAACAAGTTCTAGTGATCGATTATCTCGTGCGTACGACTTAACAATTATCTCGTGTATACGACTTTACAGTTAATGTGTGCGCACGACTTTTTTAATGCATGCGCACGACTTGACAGTTAGTGCGTGCGAACAACTTAACAGTTATCTTGTGCGCACGATTTACCAATTATCTCGTGCACACGAGATAATATACGAAGTCTGTTGGCTGATTATTTCGTGCGCACGACTTTAACTATTATCTCGTGCGCACGACTTAACAGTTAATACGTGCGCACATCTTAGTAAAAATAACAAATCGCGTATCCCTTTCACTGCTCCGTAGATGTATGCCCCAAAGAAAAAAAAGTTGAATATTTTGGGAGGGTTTTGCATATTATTATGCCTTATTATTATTATGCCAGATTATGGCAGAAAGTAAGACAATAATAGGCTTAAAGTGAAATACTCGAAAGAGTGACAATGGCGAATGGGACCGCTCGTCACGTACGCGTGAGTAGTATATAGCCCGCATCTAAGGCCACATTTTGCCGGGGAGATAACTTTTGCATCCGACAGGTGGCGCCACCAGCTCAAGAGACCAAAAACTACCTCCAACACAAGACAGCTCCCCGCAAAGTTCACTATAGTTCCGGCAACCTTTGACCTCGAATTCCTCCGCGGTGATGCGGTCTGGCGGTGAGGCGGTCTGCTTCCGCGGACAGAAAGTAGTCCCCAGACTTCAAATACGCTGCATGGACCGATTGGGTCGAGTGAGGTATCCCCGCTCCTCCAGGGCTATCCAGTCATGGGTGGGTGTATGTTTTCACAGAAAAAAAAAAATAAATGAAAAATAAATAAATAAATCAATAAAAAGCGGAACACGAACTTTACTCCTACAATTATATGTATTATACGGGGAAATGCCTATATGGGGTATGGGGGTGGTCATTTTTTTGTGTGTGGATTTTACTACGGGTTGTTTGGTCTTGTTTTTCACGTCTCGTCACGAAAAACTCGATGGAAAGGGTCCCGGAGCTAAGTGGTGAAATTTTTCGGAAAAGTTCACGAAGGTCTGTATATAGGCCTATACTGGCGATGGCGAGGGGGGGGGGAGGTCCATACTGGGAAATTCACACATGTTCATTGCGGTATGGCTTGTTTGGTCTTGTTTTTGACGTCTCGCAAAACACGATGGGAAGGGTGTCGGAGGTAAGCGTTGAAATGTTTTGAAAAGTACCGGGTAGGTCTGTATATAGGCCCATACTGACTATGGGGGTATAGGTCCATCCTGGGAAATTCACTCATGTTCATTGCGATATGGGTTGTTTGGTCTTGTTTTTCACGTCTCGCCATGTAGAACACGATGGGAAGGGTCTCGGAGGTAAGCGGTTAAATTTTTTGAAAAGTACCGGGTAGGTCTGTATATAGGCCCATATAGGCCCATACTGGATATGGGGGTATAGGTCCATCCTGGGAAATTCACTCATGTTCATTGCGATATGCGTTGTTTGGTCTTGTTTTTCACGACTCGCCATGTAGAACACGATGGGAGGGGTCCCGAAGGTAAGCGGTGACATTTTTTGAAAAGTACCGGGTGGGTCTGTATATAGGCCCATATGGTCCTATGGTGTCGTATGAGGTCTTGATTTGAAGCTCTCGTGGAGGAACACCCGACTGGATTAACGTATCGTCCGTTTTCAATATTCTGCGCATGCGCAGTCTGGTCGTAGTATAGAAAGCAGCCATTTTGGGGGGTATGTGGGGGAGTGTTTGGGTCACTATGGGTCCAAATGGGTCGTGGGAGGTGCCCAAATGGAGCTGTTGTGGGGTAGAGTCAGAATGGCGTGTTTTTAGTGCAAGTCGCGTCAATCTGCGCATGCGCAGTTGGGTGTAGTAAGTAAAGTGGTCATTTTGGGGGTGCTTGGAGGTGTGTTTGGGGTAGAGATGGACCACTATTGGTCCGAATGCGTCGTGTGGGGTGTCATTTTGTAGCTCTTGGGGTGTAGACTACCTTTTGAGGGATGTTCACGTCATTGGTGACGTCATCAGTACGAGTAGTAGCGAAAGTGGGCATTCTGGGGAAGTAAAGGAAGGTATTTGGGGTAGAGATGGACCATCCTTGGTCCGAATGCGTCCTGTGGGGTGTCATCTTGTAGTTCTCGTGGTGCAGACCCCTATTTGAGGCATGTTCACGTCATCTGTGACGTCATTGGTGACGTCATCAGTAGGAGTAGTAGCCAAAGTGGGCATTTTTGGGCAGTGAAGGAAGGTATTTGGTATAGAGATGAACAATTTTTGGTCCGAATGCATCGTGTGGGGTGTCATCTGGTAGTTCGCTGCATGTAGACGCATCTACAAACTTCGTGCATGAATACTACATATGACTTCATACTGTGAACTATAACTGTAAAAGTTCAGGATGGTCGAGTGGTCTAAGGCGCCAGTCTCAAGTGCTGGTCTGCACATGAAGGGCGTGAGTTCGAATCCTACTCCTGACACATAAGTTGTTTACTTGGTACTTCTGATACAATAGTTAAAACTATAAAACTATAACTGTAAAGTCAGGATGGCCGAGTGGTCTAAGGCGCCAGTCCTAAGTGCTGGTCTGCGCAATGCAGGGCGTGGGTTCGAATCCTACTCCTGACATGAATTTTTTGTATATACACCTTTTGTATTATACCATATCTGTCCTGAATGTGCTGTATTATACCATATTTGTCCTGTGTTATACATCTGTTCTGTATGATACCAAATCTGACCTGTATTTACCATATTTGTCCTGTATTATACCATATCTGTCCTGAATGTGCTGTATTATACCATATCTCTCCTGTATTGTACCATATATGCCCTGTATTATACAATATATGTTCTGTATTGTACAATATTTGCCCTATATTATACCATATCTGTGATGCATTGTATCAAATATGTGCTGTATTATACCAAATCTGTGCTGTACTATGCCATATCTCTCCTGTATTGTGCCATATATGTCCTGTATTATACAATATATGTTCTGTATTGTACAATATTTGCCCTCTATTATACCATTTCGGTGCTGTATTATACCAAATCTGAGCTGTTTTATACACTATCTGTGCTGTATTATACCATATCTGTCCTGTGTTATACAATATCTGTCCTGTATTATACCAAATCTGTCCTCTATTGTACCATATTTGTCCTTATTATACAATATATGTTCTGTGTTATACCAAATCTGTGCTGTATTATACAGTATCTGTCCTGTATTATACCAAATCTGTGCTGTATTATACCATATCTGTCAGTATTGTACCATATATGTCCTGTATTATACAATATATGTTCTGTATTATACAATATTTGCCCTCTATTATGCCATATCTGTGCTGTATTGTACCATATCTGTGCTGTATTATACAATATCTGTGCTGTATTATACCATATCTGTCCTGTATTGTAACATATGCCCTGTACTATACAATATATGTTCTGTACTATACAATATATGTTCTGTATTATACCATATCTGTCTTGTATTATACCATATCTGTGCTGTATTATACCACATCTGTCCTGTATTTTACCATATCTGTCCAGTATTATACCAAATCTGTGCTGTATTATACCATATCTGTCCTGCATTATACCATATCTATCCTGTATCTATCACTTGAGTGATTTCCATGTCATCTGTGACGTCATTGTTGACGTCATCAGTACGAGTGGTAGCGAAATTTTGATTAGTCGACCAATACACACGGAATGATGGGGGACACGAGTTAATCCCTATATGTACAGACACCACCACAGACCACTTTTACCCCCACCACCACACACCAGTTCTATCACCACCACACACTACCACACACCACCACCACCACCACTACACACCACCACCACCACCACCACACACCACTTACCACCATCACGCACCAGTTCTACCACCACCACCACCACCACACACCACTATTACCATCACCACACACTACCACACACCACACACTACCACACACCACCACCACCACGCCCGTCAACGCCGGGTGGTGGTGGTGGTAGCTCCCGTGGGGCGGAGCTCTTGGGTGCGAGCTCTTGGAGCTCGGAGCGCGTACCCGTGGTGCACACTTCCGGTTCCGGTCACGTGACCGGAAGTGACCTTTGACCTCTGCGCACCATTAGTGAGTGAGTGTGAGTGAGTGAATGAGTGAGTGAGTGAGGCGTGCAGAAGACCCTTGAGGTGAGGTGAGTGAGTGAGTGAGTGAGTCTTCCGGTTCCGGTCACGTGACAGTAAACATGGAAAAACCCGGATGTAAGACGAGGACCCGGATGTAAAACCACAGTACCCACGGAAGTAACGTTTGGCCCTGCGCTACTCGGAAGTGAAGTTATCGTACGCAGGCACACACACATACCTGATGCACCCACACCCTGGTGTACCCTATGCCCTATAAGGTACAGGGTGCATCAGGTATGTGTGTGTGTGTGTGCCTGCGTACGATGACGTCACTTCCGAGTAGCGCAGGGTCAAAGGTCACTTCCGCGGGTACTGTGGTTTTACATCCGGGTCCTCATCTTACATCCGGGTTTTCCGGGTTTACTGTCACGTGACCGGACCCGGAAGACTCACTCACTCACTCTCACTCACCTCACCTCAAGGGTCTTGTGCACGCCTCACTCACTCACTTATTCACTTACTCACACTCACTCACTAATGGTGCGCAGGCGTCAAAGGTCACTTCCGGTGACGTGATCGGACCCGGAAGTGTGCACCACGGGTACGCGGTCCGAGCTCAGAGAGCTTCCATCCAATAGCTCCGCCGCACGGAAGCTACCACCACCACCGGGCGTTGACGGGCGTGGTGGTGGTGGTGTGTGGTAGTGTGTGGTGATGGTAATAGTGGTGTGTGGTGGTGGTGGCGGTGGTGTGTGGTGGTGGTGGTGGTAGAACTGATGTGTCGTGGTGGTAATAATGGTGTGTGGTGGTGGTGCTGGCGGTGGTGGTTGTGGTGACGGTGTGTGGTGGTGGTGGTGGTGGTGGTGTGTGGTAGTGTGTGATGGTGATATAACTGGTGTGTGGTGGTGGTGGTAATAGTGGCATGTGGTGGTGTCTGTACATATAGGGATTAACTCGTGTCCCCTATCATTCCGAATGTTTTGGTCGCCTAGTCAAAATTTCGCTACCACTCGTACTGACGACGCCAACAATGACGTCACAGATGACATGGAAATCGCTCAAGTCGTGGTCTACACCACGAGAGCTTCAAGATGATACCCTACACGCCATCTGTGAATGAGATATACATGTGAAGTCATGTGACTGTCAGTATGTCGGCACCTCTTCCCACTTCCCTTATATGTGTTGAAATAGAACCTCAGTCTCTCAAATATAGCCCTGCACACCTCAGGAATGGTCACTTTACTTACTACACACCAAATGCGCAAACTATTGTTTCAGGACATGCTGCCGTTACAGTATCCTGGCCTGCTCGACGACACTTAGGCCAAAAGCGATTCTGGCCGGAGATTAAACTTTCTCAAACGATGGCTTCTGATTGGACAAGAGCCTACGAGAATTGTAATGTAATGTAATGTAATGCTTTCTTTAATTTTATGAGGATTGTGCACAGCCACAAGGCCACGGAGCACTCTCCTCAGATAACATACATATAATAATTTACATACAGAGAAAAACACAATAAATTGTTAAAAAACAATATGATTACAAATAACAAAAAGATGATTTACATACATAGAAAAATCAATTAATGGTTCAATGACAAAATGCGTTTTGAGGGTGGTGGGATTTTATAGATAAGACTTATGTAGAAGTGGGTATGTCGTTACTTCATATAATTCTAGCTTATCTACAATGAGTCGAATAAATTTTATTTACACAACTGGTAAAGCTCTGGCTTGATTAGCTTCATCTGTCACCGGTTGAGAGTGTTCATGAGCATGAAAACGTTTCGATGTTCCAATGAACTTTTGGACTATTCCAAAAACAGACATATTTGTTTCATAATCAAAGTCAGAGGAGCCACGCAATAATAAATTTAATAGGTAATTTGGGCAGTCATGAATTAGAAGAGAGTGGTGTACACCGGGACAGATCAAGTTTGTAATCGAGGTGAGCATTGGCTTTCTCAGAGCGGCGAACATCGGGCAACTCAAGAGGAAATTATAAGGGTGTTCATTGTTGTGATTACAATAATGGCAGATATAGATTGGAGAGATGTTATACTTAAACAAATGACCATTTAAAGAACTAAAACCTAGCCTCATCCTACACAGTAGGACTGAGGTATATCCGCGGAGGGAATTGTATATTTTAGTACGGTATGAGGGTTGGTTAGTAAAGAATTTGGCCTTGAACATAGTTAATGAGGTTGCATTTCGGACGGAAGCATGAAGAGAATTCCAATCTTTAGAAGTCTGTGGGAAGAACGAATTTTGAAAACACGTGAGCCGACACCGAAATGTTCTATACTGGTCAGAATTCCGCAGGTTATAATTTCTTTGCATATCCAAAGATACTTTATTCGGACGTAAACGTTGAAGATATACAGGTGCCTCACATTTTAATATTTTATAGAATAAACAAGACGATGCATCCTTCTATGTTGAGAAAGTGTTTCCCAGCCTAATTCATTTAACAATTTTGAATACGAAGTTCTTCGCATGGCACCAGTACATATAACTGCAGCCTGTCTTTGTATTTTTTCTAAATTACAAGCGTCTAATCCGTCATCCATAATTCAGCCGTCGTCCGTTCTAAAAACACAGTATTAGTCAACGTGCAGCCGTCAAATACAACATCACTATAATCAAGAAGTGGACGAACTGTACTCTTGTATAAGCAATCCAAACATTTTCTTTCAAGGATATGTTTTGTTCTAGACATGACATTGAGTTTTTTGGGGGATTTCGAGCAGATAGAATCAATATGTTCATCCCATTTCATGTTTTCTTGGAGAATTACTCCTAAGTGCTTATGAGAGGTAACTCGTTTGATTTCTACATTATCAAGATATAATTTAGGGTATGTTGGGTTATGCTTCAATGATATATACAGGAATACAGTCTTCAGTGCATTGAACGTTACAAGCCACTGAGCTGCCCATCTGGATAGGTAGTCAAGGTCTTTGTTTATCCTCAGTTCTGCAATTTGTATATCAAGTACGGGTTCAAGGAGGGATGTATCGTCAGCGAATAAATTTATATGTGATTGAATATCATCTTTGATGTCATTTACATATATGAGAAATAGCAACGGCCCAAGGACCGAACCCTGAGGAACACCAGCATTGATATGATTAACGTTGGATTCAACACCATTCAAGACAACTTTAATTCTTCTATTTTCAAGGTAGCTTTTTATCCACTCGTATAGTCTTCCGCAAATGCCAATTTTTCTCAATTTGAACAGAAGACCTTCGTGCCAAACTTTACCGAAGGCTTTGCTTACATCTAAGAAGACCGCACATACATCATAGCCTTTATCAAGATGTTGATAAATGGTGTGTACTATTTTAACCATTTGATTCACGGTGGAATCGCCTGGTTTGAAGCCGGAATTTTCTTCTATTAGGAGGTTATTAGCTAAGCAGTATTCGTAGATTCTCTTGAACACAATTTTTTCCAGCACTTTGGAAAGGACAGGTTGGAGGGATATGGGTCTATAATTTGAAGGGTCTTGGCGATCTCCCTTTTTGTATGCTGGACAGACACGTGAAAGTTTCCATGCTGCAGGGAAAACTCCTGTAGATAATGATAGGTTGAAACATTTTGTAATCGATGGAGCTATTTGTGGAGCAGTATGTTTCAGCATATATGTGCTGATATTATCGTCACCAGTAGATTTATTTATTTTCAATGATTTTAACTGGGAAGTAATTTCGCTCTCGTTTGTTGATATTTCGTCGAGCCGTTGATCGGTGACATATTCAAATGGTGGAAGATCAGGTATGGTGACTTCGGCAGATAGAGATGACTGTGATTGAAAAAAAGTACATAGTACATTTGCTTTTTCTTGTTGGGTAGATGTGAGTCTTGCCAACAGCAATTAAATTTGGTCTTGGACCAATCAGCGCACACCAGAAACATTTCTGTCCTATCAGAGAACACCTGCTAGGTATATAGCCTATAGATTTGCCAATGCCCGGCCATCGCTTTACACGGCACAAAGCCACGGAGAGATATTCAGTACCCATAGACAATATGGCTAGACGGAAACTAAAGAAGAAGGCTATTACCAGCCGTCATTTTTCTCGCTTTCTCAAACACAAAGGATATAATCTTGTGCACAGAAGGACGAGCTGATAAAAACAATACCACCGTAATTCTTATAAAAAGGACTACATAGTGGAAGCGCAAAGATAGCTGTACGATAGTATACATTATACCGACATAAAATCCATGAATATGGAAAACACCATGAAAATGGTACGGTACTACAGACAGTCGCTAGGTTGAATGCTAGTGGAGTTCTTAGTCGGAGACTTTGAATTTTCTGCTGAAAGTTTCGACCAGGAAGCATACACCATATCTCCTACCAATAATACATAAGGTAGAAGAGGCTATTAAAAAACTTGATCCTGTAAAACCTGAGCTACCTCAATGCGGGGCCCCTACTGAAAAACTAGGGCGCTACCTGGATTTCTTCTTATACCCATAGTGTGGGAACGAGAAACCTACTCAGCCGATACTTCAGTATTCATCAATGAGATTGTACAACGTCGGATACCAACTGATACGTTACTTATTACGTATGACATTACCTCGTTATACACGAACCTCGGATTCAATGAAATCCTAGAAGCACTAAAAAGTGATCTGACTACCTATACAAAAACATGGATTATATATCCAAAAACCTCCCATCGATCTGTTGCTTGAAATAGCACGATTGATTCTTGAAAAGTATGAATCCAGGTTTCAGGACTAACACTTCAGACATATTGTCGGAGCATCACGGGGAGCAGTCCCTTCCCTGGAACTGTGCGATATAGCGATATACAAGCATATCAATCAGCTAATTGCCACATTCCCACACAAAGAAATGATTATATTACACAAACTTTTCGGGATGATGGCTTCATACTGCTACAGGCAAATAAAGCCGTAGCTTAGAGTTTCTTTGAGATGGCTAATAACGCACATCCTCTATTGAAATTCACGTATGAAATATCTGAAAACGAGGCGAATTATCTAGACGTTGCCGTTTTCAAGGGGAAGAGATATTTGACTGACTCAATCCTTGATGTGAAGTCCTAAACAAAGCTAACTGAATAAGCACCACGGGGAGCAGTCCCTTCCCCGGAACTGTGCGATATAGCGATATACAAGCATATCAATCAGCTAATTGCCACATTCCCACACAAAGAAATGATTATATTACACAAACTTTTCGGGATGATGGCTTCATACTACTACAGGCAAATAAAGCCGTAGCTGAGAGTTTCTTTGAGATGGCTAATAACGCACATACTCCATTGAAATTCACGTATGAAATATTTGAAAACGAGGTCAATTATCTAGACGTGGCCGTTTTCAAGGGGAAAAGATGTTCGACTGACTCAATACTTGATGTGAACTGCTAAACAAAGCCAACTGAAACCTACAAATACCTATACAGCAAATCAGCACATTACGGGAGAACTGAAAGATATGTATACGAAACTGCAATAATACTGCAGACTACATAGACTAGTCAGAATGCCTCAAGAGGAACGAGGACATACAGAATAAGTCTGTACTGAAACGACGTATGCGTCATAACGACTTTCAATCCATACACGAAATGGCTGAAAGGGATCTTAAAGAAATACTGGATCACAAACAAACATGCCGAAAACTTTACCAGCCAGCCACAATTATGCTATAGGCGGGGTAAAAGCATCAGTGAAATACTGAAAAAATAAAAAATCTGACCATAACGGTCAATGCGTATAGGCTCCCTGATGAGGGTTTCGCTGGTCAGAAATAAGAATTTTCGACCTAAAATAACCCGAAACTTGCACCCACAGATACTAAACAATGAATACTAGGTATAACCTAGAAAACAAAACGGGCAAGTAGGAGTCTGGGTTTTCACCAGTGTTATTGCAGGTGTGGCCCCCTAGGACCAGTATTTATTATACAATACACTTATGACATTATAAAATACATTTATATACTTTCCAGTGTGCACA
The DNA here is from genome assembly GCA_036873755.1 of Hanleya hanleyi. Classification (NCBI taxonomy): domain Eukaryota; kingdom Metazoa; phylum Mollusca; class Polyplacophora; order Lepidopleurida; family Hanleyidae; genus Hanleya; species Hanleya hanleyi. The sequence continues at coordinate 27,686 of JAVTVY010017134.1, read as the reverse complement.
ACCTGAAACATTTCTGGTGGGGCGAAAGATTATATCAAATTTGAGCTACATTGTAATTTTCATATATTCAGCCGCAATGTGCATTTCGGGGGTATGGGAAGGAAAAATTCTACAACTTTGTTGAAACCAGCTGGATGGTCCACCTTTGTGCTTCCCTGCAAACAAGGTACATATGGGTAGCTGATCCATTAGGACTGTGGCACTCATATGGGACACACAACATTCCGTAAATAATGATAATAATAAATCCGCAAAATTTCACAAAATCCAGCGTGCAAATCAGCCGTTTGAATACCAAACTAAAGCATGTGCCTCAAGATGGGAAGTATGCTTGTTGTAACTGTGCAGATAACAATTCTGGATATCCGGAGCTATTATTGAATGATATTACCTTCATGGGATGTGTCAGTAGTCCATTGTGTGATTTTCCCCAAAAAAGTCAATATCTCAGAATGGTAAAATGGTAAAAATGCAAAATATACACTAAGCTGCTCTTCTGGAACGGTTATCACATATTGAAATAATCATATAGTCCCTACCAATAACTTAGTAGCCCTAAAGTTTGGTTTCCTCTGATGGTACCGATATATGGCTGGGCCCATGGACTAGTGGGGCAAAGCGCTGTTGAAGGCCTTCAACAAGGCTATGGTACCCCGCCTTGGCTCTCCCCTCTACGTGTCCCAGTGCCTGCTGTGCTGGGCCACGCAGGTTGACGGCTAAGTGGAGTCCTTTCTCTACCTCAAACCACTTATTAATTTCCGCACAAGTTTCAAAGTGTGACTTGTAGTGCAACCAAGGCGTTGTCCCGTCAAAAGGGGCTGGATTGACCATTCGTTTCCGGTACGCTGCTTCAGAATTCTCCCCAGGTCTTCTCCTTGCAGAAGCATGTCTTGATTGCTTCTCGGCAGGTTGAGATTTCCTTCGAACCGTTTCTTCTTTTTCAGAAGTAAACGGACGGACTCCCAGTTCAGCGAGATCGTTCCGAAGCTTTTTCAGCTCACGCGATGTGTCTTCGATCTTCTCCTGTAACTGATCAGGACTCTCGGCGTACGCACCAGGATATCCTAGATTCGACTTCTGACCTCCCATTCCTGCCGGCCGTCAGATACCCATGACCCTGTTCAATTTGTGCCTGCTTGCCCGATCGTGGGAACGTGCTTGTAACCGCAGTCGCTCTACCAATTCCCGAGTCTCCAAGCCGTTGATGCCGTCGACTCATTACATTCCTTCTCAGGAACGATTCTCCAAGAGTCTCACCATCTTCATCATCGGTCTCGTCCAGGGAATACTCTCGCCAAGTAGATCCTGTTGAACTCGCTATCTTCAATCTGACAATGGCTCAGTTCATATCAGTGTGCTCAGCTTCACTGTTAAGATCTAATAGATCCCACCGCTGCCACCAAATTTGTTACGGAGCCTAAATATAACACCGAGCGGTAGCGTGTTGTGTAGGGCGTCAGGCGTTGTAAGGCAGGGTTATAGCCTTACGGTTCTGCAATTGCCGATCCATTCGGCTCCAGCCGGCGGGGGAAAGAGCACACGCACAACTATGGTATCAGTTGCAATCATTTATTGTGACATATGGAGATGACATGAGGGCGTACGCAGGCGTACGCCAGGACATTAGTTATATGGATCAGTACGATTTTACCCTAACTCAGAGTGACTGACTACGTTAATCCTTATGTCGAAGAGTCACTGTTCTTATTCAGAATAGAACTATGGTCAGATAGCAGCAGTTAGACCGATTCCTTATTCAGGAACTTAGGGGTGAACTGTTTTCAAGAGCTGCCCGACCAGATCTCCTCTTCTACATCTAAATCCCGTATATTTATATGGAAAGTCATGCGATCTACACATGTGAACAGTCACGTGATCAAACAAGTTGAATAGCATTGCAAGTAAACTATATCGCAGAAGAATGTTATATATACATACAATTTCGATAGTAATAATGCAAAAGTGGAAATAAACAATTAATAGACATGCACAAATATATGAGTTCACGACTACAACTACGGTATACAAAAGAACCACAAATCACATTGTTGAAGGAATAAACACATTTTATAACAAAGAACACAACATATATACAACAGTTATTTCCCCTTAACTGGACATTAGAAGTCCAGTGAAATATCCGCAGTGTCAGTCCATCTTTAGCATATTTATCACTCTAAATGTCCAGATACGCTGTGGTCAACAACCTACATACAACAGTTATTTCCCCTTATTATACCATTAGAAGTCCAGTGGGCTATCCGCGGTGTAAGTTCATATTTAGCATATTTATCACTCTGGATATCCAGATACGTTGTAATCAAACCATCTGGAGGAACTTTGTGTTCTGGGTAGAAGAAGGTGGAGGCGTCCCGATCCTGGGTGTAAGAGCGCATATGGTTCTGGACGACTCGGAAACCTTTATTGGTCCCACTGGCACTGGTCTGGCTCTGAAGTACATTGAGGTACAGGGTTTTGATGATGTTATTGTCCCGACGACTGACCCCTTTACAGCTGAATTTGTTGTTCCTCTCGCCATCGCAAACGCTTTTGAGCCCAGGGCGATCATGGCCTCAGCCTTCCACAGGCCGAGGGTTCTTTTAGATCATAGTCGTAATTGTCTTTTCTCGGCAGCCATTCATCTCGTTCCGCTTCATACTGGGCTCGTAGTTCGGGTTTCACGAGCGATTCCCAGTCCGGGTTGGAAGCGGCCATGTATGCAGAATCCGTATCTATTTCCATAAGCTGCCAGACTGATTGGTCGAAACACACACCCATGAAATCGAATAGGAATTACAACATTCGCAGTTTGGCTAGTTGGTATACCATGCACCCGATTTAAGAAGAGGTTGTACGTGATGGTCTTTTTGGCTAAAGTTACGTCGTAGTTGGTGTCGTCAATCATCTCCGTGTGTCGATATAGGGGCGAATTCAGGCGTTTTGGGCTTGTTTTGTGATACAAATGTTCACGGTGACGTGGCGATCCTGGTTGGTTACCGTTTTTCCGTATCCGCTGTTCCCGAGTAATTTCATCGTTTCCCCGATGATGGCTTTACTGGGTCGGCGTCTCCCTCTCGAAGGGCAGTAGTCACGTCCTTTGCAAACTTCTCGAAACAAGCCTCGGGAGTAAACTCCATGACATGATATATTTTGGTAATTTCCAGTACGTGGCTGATATACCGAGGTAGTAAAGGAGTGCCCAGCGATATTGTTTTGCCCACATACTACCGATCAAAATACGCCGCGGTCGTGTTAGGTAGTCGTGTTCTTCAGCGTGTGCGCGCACATGAGCCCCGATATCATCTCGTCCCACCTCGGTGTTTTTGAAGATGTGTCTCTCCCGTGATCAGGGACGTGAATACCACATTCCACGAACCCGTAGAGGTCTCCCGTCTGAACAGTGCGTAGGATGTCAGCCATGGTGCTGATAGTCTGGTAGTCCAGCAGCCGATCACGGGCGTGTAGGATGGAGTGCAAGTCAGGTTGGCGGCGTTGCACTTGATGGAAATCGCATTCTCATAGTTGTACATAGGCGTAGCCCAACCTCCGGATATAGTCACGATTCTGGTCTATTTCTTGACGTAAGGTGGTTTGCGTCAGTCCACAGCGCTTCTTATAGCGCTCTCCTGTCAGCGAACACTCATGGCCGTGCCAATAACAGCTATTGAACTGGAACACGGTCGGTATTATATTGATCATGGCGAATCCGTCCACGGGAAGGCGCCGATCTCGAATTCTTTTTTTCGTGTGGTTGCCTTTGTGACAGATAGTGACGCCTCGTCGCTGACTTTCCCAATCCAGCTATTGTTCTGGTTGATGTTTCGTAGAATGTTGGGCATTGAATTCCCGCCCCGCAGGGAACCACCGGGTACATTGACCTGTGGGCAGGGGTCTACTCAAACACGGTAGGTAAAGGGCATGGCGTCGAATCCGATTATTTTCTGACACATTTTTCTTTCTGGAACGCGGGTTAGCTCTTTCTCATAATACCGATGAAATATAATACTGGGACCGCCCACGATATTTCCTTTCAAACAGTCAAATATGTTGGCGTCTATCTGTTCGATGAGGGCGAAGAAAGTGGGTAAATACTGGAACAAATACCGCAGGGTTAGCCCGGGGATGCTTACACAGTCTTTAAACATGTCGACACCCATATCTCGGTAGAAGGCGGCCATTTGTCGGTAGCTTCCAGAAAAGGGACGACATACAGATTGTTGTAATAGACGAGGAAATCGCGGAGAGTTTGCATACCTTCACGGACCCACACCTGTTGCCGTTCGATACAGAAGGTGTCAGATAATGCTTCTCCTTTGAGATCGTTGTAGAAGGCCTCTTGGGGTGGAAGTTGCGTCTCATCCAGACGACCGAGACTGGTCATGTTGGTGTATGGAAAGCAGCCATTCCTCTGCGCACAGTCGTAGGTTTTTACCCACTGGATATAGCTGTAATTCGGCGCCAGGTAATTCCGTAGATATAGAAAGCGGATTGAAGTCGTGGATAGAGCGTTGTGGTTGTTGGTCTTCTTAATGATGTGTTCGATGTTTCCGGCTTTGGTGAGGTAGGGGTACAAGAATTCTTTGATCAAGCTCAGATCTTACCGTCCGGAATTGAACCCGAGGACGGGTAATTGGTTCATATATTCCAGTAAACGCAGTTTTAGTTTCTGAACGTAGGGTTTAGATGCTTTGGGTATCTCATCCTCGCTTTTGTCGTTAGTATCGTCCTCCCCATCCGATGTTGAAGTACATGCATCAAGTGCAGCTAATACATCACGTTAGGTAGTCGAGGCGAGATGTGCCGCACTGGCTTGACAAAGGGTCTCCAAATAGTCCATCATCCGGGTAATTAGTTCATGTGGAACGCCAGTAAAGACTGAACAGACCGGGACGTTCTCATACCCGGGCACGTTGGTTTGAATACTCACACTCGAAGGAATGTGACGCTGGGTTCACTGGGTTTTGGCCGATACCTTCTCCATGGGTTCTAGTCGAGCTTCAAAATCGTAGCAGGCTCAGTACGGAAAATAACGGTGGGCCATGGGGACGTCAATACCTTCATCTGCCAGCTGTTAAAATATGGTGGGTATAATGTGTAACACGCCGCCGGGGAATTTTCGTTTGACATTATTGTCGCAGGTTTTCTCGTGACGGTGTAAAATCCAAGACCGGTCAAATACGCGATGGCAGTTACTACAGCTGTATGACTGGGCATAGATATTCATGACTGCAATGTGCGAGAAATTCCCGCCAGTGTGCGTTTGGTACGAATTCAAGTTCATAGTTGTGTCGTACTTCTCCGGGGAACGATGCACGAGACGGGATGTGAGTTGTGGCGCATCGGTCTGGGTCTTCCGGAAATATTATACCACCCAAAATCACTAAAGTATGTTAAGATATAGAGTAATTTCGGTTGTATCGTCCAGTGAACATAATTGAAACATCTGAAGATCGGTTTTTATTGAAACTCAACCACTTAGATAAAGGACTAGACGTTATTAATTTCCGTCCAATCCTGAATGATCCAGAGGTACGCAACACTGTACCAAACCATTTTAAGTTCAAAGAACCTCCTTACATTTCATATAAGCATACTAAATCTCCGGAAATCTCAGTTCGCGGCGCCCAGTTAACAGTTCCAAACTTCAGTTCCTGGCGTCGCCGCTGATCACCAGAAGTGGAAATTTTTTACATCAAAATGTCGGCCATGACGAGTACTGTAATTGTACCAAGTTTAAACACTCTAGGGCTAATGGTTTTGGCGCTATGGAGCCAGTTAACAGTTCGCGGGGTCCAGTTAACAGTTCAAACTTCTGTTCCTGGCGTCGCCCCTGACCACCGGAAGTGGAAATTTTTCACATCAAAGTGTCGGCCTTGACGAGTACTCTAATTGTCTCAAGTTTAAACACTCTAGGGCTAATGGTTTTGGCGCTATAGAGCCAGTTAACAGTTCGCGGGGTCCAGTTAACAGTTCAAACTTCTGTTCCTGGCGTCGCCCCTGATCACCGGAAGTGGAATTTTTCACATCAAAATGTCGGCCTTGACGAGTACTGCAATTCTACCAAGCATGAACACTCTAGGTCTAATGGTTTTGGCGCTATGGAGCCAGTTAACAGTTCGCGGCGCCCAGTTAACAGTTCAAACTTCAGTTCCTGGCGACGCCCCTGAGAATTGGAGGTGAAAATTTTTCAGATCAAAATGTCGGCCTTGACGAGTTCTCTAATTGTACCAAGCATGAACACTCTATGCCTAATAGTTTCGGAGCTATGAGCCAGTTAACAGTTCAAGCTTCAGTTCCTAGCGTCGCCCCTGATCACCGGAAGTGGAAATTTTTCACATCAAAATGTCGGCCTTGACGAGTACTGTAATTGTACCAAGTTTAAACACTCTAGGGCTAATGGATTTGGCGCTATGGAGCCAGTTAACAGTTCGCGGGGTCCAGTTAACAGTTCAAACTTCTGTTCCTGGCGTCGCTCCTGATCACCGGAAGTGGAATTTTTTCACATCAAAATGTCGGCCTTGACGAGTTCTCTAATTGTACCAAGTTTAAACACTCTAAGGCTAATGGTTTTGGCGCTATGGAGCCAGTTAACAGTTCGCGGGGTACAGTTAACAGTTCAAACTTCTGTTCCTGGCGTCGCCCCTGATCACCGGAAGTGGAATTTTTTCACATCAAAATGTCGGCCTTGACGAGTACTGTAATTCTGCCAACTATGAACACTCTAGGTCTAATGGTTTTGGCGCTATGGAGCCAGTTAACAGTTCGCGGCGCCCAGTTAACAGTTCAAACTTCAGTTCCTGGCGTCGCCCCTGTGAATCGGAGGTGGAAATTTTTCAGATCAAAATGCCGGCCTTGACGAGTTCTCTAATTGTACCAAGTATGAATACTCTAGGCCTAATACTTTCGGAGCTATGAGCCAGTTAACAGTTCAAACTTCAGTTCCTGGCGTCGCCCCTGATCACCAGAAGTGGAAATTTTTCACATCAAAATGTCGCCATTGACGAGTACTGTAATTGTACCAAGTTTAAACACTCTAGGGCTAATGGTTTTGGCGCTATGGAGCCAGTTAACAGTTCGCGGGGTCCAGTTAACAGTTCAAATTTCTGTTCCTGGCGTCGCCCCTGATCACCGGAAGTGGAATTTTGTCACATCAAAATGTCGGCCTTGACGAGTACTGTAATTCTACCAACTATGAACAATCTAGGTGTAATGGTTTTGGCGCTATGGAGCCAGTTAACAGTTCGCGGCGCCCAGTTAACAGTTCAAACTTCAGTTCCTGGCGACGCCCCTGTGAATCGGAAGTGGACATTTTTCAGATCAAAATGTCGGCCTTGACGAGTTCTCTAAGTGCACCAAGTATGAACACTCTAGGCCTAATAGTTTCCGAGCTATGAGCCAGTTAACAGTTCAAACTTCAGTTCCTGGCGTCGCCCCTGATCACCGGAAGTGGAAATTTTTCACATCAAAATGTCGGCCTTGACGAGTACTGTAATTGTACCAAGTTTAAACGCTCTAGGGCTAATGGTTTTGGCGCTATGGAGCCAGTTAACAGTTCGCGGGGTCCAGTTAACAGTTCAAACTTCTGTTCCTGGCGTCGCCCCTGATCACCGGAAGTGGAATTTTTTCACACCAAAATGTCGGCCTTGACGAGTACTGTAATTGTACCAAGTATGAACACTCTAGGTCTAATGGTTTTGGCGCTATGGAGCCAGTTAACAGTTCGCGGCGCCCAGTTAACGGTTCAAACCTCAGTTCCTGGCGTCGCCCCTGATCACCGGAAGTGGAATTTTTTCACACCAAAATGTCGGCCTTGACGAGTACTGTAAGTGTACCTACTATGAACGCTCTAGGTCTAATGGTTTTGGCGCTATGGAGCCAGTTAACAGTTCGCGGCGCCCAGTTAACAGTTCAAACTTCAGTTCCTGGCGACGCCGCTGATCACCGGAAGTGGAAATTTTTTACATCAAAATGTCGGCCCTGACGAGTACTGTAATTGTACCAAGTTTAAACACTCTAGGGCTAATGGTTTTGGCGCTATGGAGCCAGTTAACAGTTCGCGGGGTCCAGTTAACAGTTCAAACTTCTGTTCCTGGCGTCGCCCCTGATCACCCGAAGTGGAATTTTTTCACATCAAAATGTCGGCCTTGACGAGTACTGTAATTGTACTAAGGTTAAACACTCTAGGGCTAATGGTTTTGGCGCTATGGAGCCAGTTAACAGTTCGCGGGGTCCAGTTAACAGTTCAAACTTCTGTTCCTGGCGTCGCCCCTGATCACCGGAAGTGGATTTTTTTTCACATCAAAATGTCGGCCTTGACGAGTACTGTAATTCTACCAAGCATGAACACTCTAGGTCTAATGGTTTTGGCGCTATGGAGCCAGTTAACAGTTCGCGGCGCCCAGTTAACAGTTCAAACTTCAGTTCCTGGCGACGCCCCTGAGAATTGGAAGTGGAAATTTTTCAGATCAAAATGTCGGCCTTGACGAGTTCTCTAATTGTACCAAGCATGAACACTCTAGGCCTAATAGTTTCGGAGCTATGAGCCAGTTAACAGTTCAAGCTTCAGTTCCTGGCGTCGCCCCTGATCACCGGAAGTGGAAAATTTTCACATCAAAATGTTGGCCTTGACGAGTACTGTAATTGTACCAAGTTTAAACACTCTAGGGCTAATGGCTTTGGCGCTATGGAGCCAGTTAACAGTTCGCGGGGTCCAGTTAACAGTTCAAACTTCTGTTCCTGGCGTCGCCCCTGATCACCGGAAGTGGAATTTTTTCACATCAAAATGTCGGCCTTGACGAGTACTGTAATTGTACTAAGTTTAAACACTCTATGGCTAGTGGTTTTGGCGCTATGGAGCCAGTTAACAGTTCGCGGGGTCCAGTTAACAGTTCAAACTTCTGTTCCTGGCGTCGCCCCTGATCACCGGAAGTGGATTTTTTTCACATCAAAATGTCGGTCTTGAGGAGTACTGTAATTCTACCAAGTATGAACACTCTAGGTGTAATGGTTTTGGCGCTATGGAGCCAGTTAACAGTTCGCGGCGCCCAGTTAACAGTTCAAACTTCAGTTCCTGGCGACGCCCCTGTGAATCGGAAGTGGAAATTTTTCAGATCAGAATGTCGGCCTTGACGAGTTCTCTAATTGTGCCAAGTATGAACACTCTAGGCCTAATAGTTTCGGAGCTATGAGCCAGTTAACAGTTCAAACTTCAGCTCCTGGCGTCGCCCCTGATCACCGGAAGTGGAAATTTTTCGCATCAAAATGTCGGCCTTGACGAGTACTGTAATTGTACCAAGCTTAAACACTCTAGGGCTAATGGCTTTGGCGCTATGGAGCCAGTTAACAGTTCGCGGGGTCCAGTTAACAGTTCAAACTTCTGTTCCTGGCGTCGCTCCTGATCACCGGAAGTGGATTTTTTTCACATCAAAATGTCGGCCTTGACGAGTACTGTAATTTTACCAAGTATGAACACTCTAGGTCTAATGGTTTTGGCGCTATGGAGCCAGATAACAGTTCGCGGCGCCCAGTTAACAGTTCAAACTTCAGTTCCTGGCGACGCCCCTGTGAATCGGAAGTGGAAATTTTTCAGATCAAAATGTCGGCCTTGACGAGTTCTCTAATTGTACAAAGGATGAACACTCTAGGCCTAATAGTTTCGAAGCTATGAGCCAGTTAACAGTTCAAACTTCAGTTCCTGGCGTCGCCCCTGATCATCGGAAGTCGAAATTTTTCACATCAAAATGTCGGCCTTGACGAGTACAGTAATTGTACCAAGTTTAAACACTCTAGGGCTAATGGTTTTGGCGCTATGGAGCCAGTTAACACTTCGCGGGGTCCAGTTAACAGTTCAAACTTCTGTTCCTGGCGTCGCCCCTGATCACCGTAAACGGAATTTTTTCACATCAAAATGTCGGCTTTGACGAGTACTGTAATTGTACCAAGTTTAAACACTCTAGGCCTAATGGTTTTGGCGCTATGGAGCCAGTTAACAGTTCGCGGGGTCCAGATAACAGTTCAAACTTCTGTTCCTGGCGTAGCCCCTGATCACCGGAAGTGGAATTTTTTCACATCAAAATATCGGCCTTGACGAGTACTGTAATTCTACCAACTACGAACACTCTAGGTCTAATGGCTTTGGCGCTATGGAGCCAGTTAACAGTTCGCGGCGCCCAGTTAACAGTTCAAACTTCAGTTCCTGGCGACGCCCCTGTGAATGGGAAGTGGAAATTTTTCAGATCAAAATGCCGGCCTTGACGAGTTCTCTAATTGTACCAAGTATGAATACTCTAGGCCTAATAGTTTCGGAGCTATGAGCCAGTTAACAGTTCAAACTTTAGTTCCTGGCGTCGCCCCTGATCACCGGAAGTGGAAATTTTTCACATCAAAATGTCGGCCTTGACGAGTGCTGTAATTGTACCAAGTTTAAACACTCTAGGGCTAATGGTTTTGGCACTATGGAGCCAGTTAACAGTTCGCGGGGTCCAGATAACAGTTCAAACTTCTGTTCCTGGCGTCGCCCCTGATCACCGGAAGTGGAATTTTTTCACATCAAAATGTCGGCCTTGACGAGTACTGTAATTCTACCAACTATGAACACTCTAGGTCTAATGGTTTTGGCGCTATGGAGCCAGTTAACAGTTCGCGGCGCCCAGTTAACAGTTCAAACTTCAGTTCCTGGCGACGCCCCTGTGAATGGGAAGTGGAAATTTTTCAGATCAAAATGCCGGCCTTGACGAGTTCTCTAATTGTACCAAGTATGAATACTCTAGGCCTAATAGTTTCGGAGCTATGAGCCAGTTAACAGTTCAAACTTCAGTTCCTGGCGTCGCCCCTGATCACCGGAAGTGGAAATTTTTCACATCGAAATATCGGCCTTGACGAGTACTGTAATTGTACCAAGTTTAAACACTCTAGGGCTAATGGTTTTGGCGCTATGGAGCCAGTTAACAGTTCGCGGGGTCCAGTTAACAGTTCAAACTTCTGTTCCTGGCGTCGCCCCTCATCACCGGAAGTGGAATTTTTTCACATCAAAATGTCGGCCTTGACGAGTACTGTAATTCTACCAACCATGAACGCTCTAGGTCTAATGGTTTTGGCGCTATGGAGCCAGTTAACAGTTCGCGGCGCCCAGTTAACAGTTCAAACTTCAGTTCCTGGCGACGCCCCTGTGAATCGGAAGTGGAAATTTTTCAGATCAAAATGTCGGCCTTGACGAGTTCTCTAATTGTACCAAGTATGAATACTCTAGGCCTAATAGTTTCGGAGCTATGAGCCAGTTAACAGTTCAAACTTCAGTTCCTGGCGTCGCCCCTGATCACCGAAAGTGGAAATTTTTCACATCGAAATGTCGGCCTTGACGAGTACTGTAACTGTGCCAAGTTTGAACACTCTAGGACTAACGGTTTTGGCGCTATGGAGCCAGTTAACAGTTCGCGGGGTCCAGTTAACAGTTCAAGCTTTTGTTCCTGGCGTAGCCCCTGATCACCGGAAGTGGAACTTTTTCACACCAAAATGTCGGCCTTGACGAGTACTGTAATTCTACCAAGTATGAACACTCTAGGTCTAATGGTTTTGGCGCTATGGAGCCAGTTAACAGTTCGCGGCGCCCAGTTAACAGTTCAAACTTCAGTTCCTGGCGACGCTCCTGTGAATCGGAAGTGGAAATTTTTCAGATCAAAATGTCGGCCTTGACGAGTTCTCTAATTGTACCAAGTATGAATACTCCAGGCCTAATAGTTTCGGAGCTATGTGCCAGTTAACAGTTCAAACTTCAGTTCCTGGCGTCGCCCCTGATCACCGGAAGTGGAAATTTTTCACATCAAAATATCGGCCTTGACGAGTACTGTAATTGTACCAAGTTTAAACACTCTAGGGCTAATGGTTTTGGCACTATGGAGCCAGTTAACAGTTCGCGGGGTCCAGTTAACAGTTCAAACTTCTGTTCCTGGCGTCGCTCCTGATCACCGGAAGTGGAATTTTTTCACATCAAAATGTCGGCCTTGACAAGTACTGTAATTCTACCAACTATGAACACTCTAGGTCTAATGGTTTTGGCGCTATGGAGCCAGTTAACAGTTCGCGGCGCCCAGTTAACAGTTCAAACTTCAGTTCCTGGCGACGCCCCTGTGAATCGGAAGTGAAAATTTTCAAGATCAAAATGCCGGCCTTGACGAGTTCTCTAATTGTACCAAGTATGAATACTCTAGGCCTAATAGTTTCGGAGCTATGAGCCAGTTAACAGTTCAAACTTCAGTTCCTGGCGCCGCCCCTGATCACCGGAAGTGGAAATTTTTCACATCAAAATGTCGGCCTTGACGAGTACTGTAATTGTACCAAGATTAAACACTCTAGGGCTAATGGTTTTGGCGCTATGGAGCCAGTTAACAGTTCGCGGGGTCCAGTTAACAGTTCAAACTTCTGTTCCTGGCGTCGCCCCTGATCACCGGAAGTGGAATTTTGTCACATCAAAATGTCGGCCTTGACGAGTACTGTAATTCTACCAACTATGAACACTCTAGGTCAAATGGTTTTGGCGCTATGGAGCCAGTTAACAGTTCGCGGCGCCCAGTTAACAGTTCAAACTTCAGCTCCTGGCGACGCCCCTGTGAATCGGAAGTGGAAATTTTTCAGATCAAAATGTCGGCCTTGACGAGTTCTCTAATTGTACCAAGTATGAACACTCTAGGCCTAATAGTTTTGGAGCTATGAGCCAGTTAACAGTTCAAACTTCAGTTCCTGGCGTCGCCCCTGATCATCGGAAGTGGAAATTTTTCACATCAAAATGTCGGGCTTGACGAGTACTGTAATTGTATCAAGTATGAACACTCTAGGCTAATGGTTTTGGCGCTATGGAGCCAGTTAACAGTTCGCGGGGTCCAGTTAACAGTTCAAACTTCAGTTCCTGGCGCCGCTCCTGAGAATCGGAAGTGGAAATATTTTACATCAAAATGTCGGCCTTGACGTGTACTGTAATTGTACCAAGTATGAACACTCTAGGTCTAATGGTTTTGGCGCTATGGAGCCAGTTATCAGTTCGCGGGTCCAGATAACAGTTCAAACTTCTGTTCCTGGCGTAGCCCTCGATCACCGGAAGTGGAATTTTTTCAAGCATCAAAATGTCGGCCTTGACGAGTACTGTAATTCTACCAACTATGAACACTCTAGGTCTAATGGTTTTGGCGCTTATGGAGCTAGTGTTAACAGTTCGCGGCGCCCAGTTAACAGTTCAAACTTCAGTTCCTGGCGACGCCCCTGTGAATGGGAAGTGGAAATTTTTCAGATCAAAATGCCGGTCTTGACGAGTTCTCTAATTGTACCAAGTATGAATACTCTAGGCCTAATAGTTTCGGAGCTATGAGCCAGTTAACAGTTCAAACTTTAGTTCCTGGCGTGGCCCCTGATCACCGGAAGTGGAACTTTTTCACATCAAAATGTCGGCCTTGACGAGTACTGTAATTGTACCAAGTTTAAACACTCTAGGGCTAATGGTTTTGGCGCTATGGAGCCAGTTAACAGTTCGCGGGGTCCAGTTAACAGTTCAAACTTCAGTTCCTGGCGTCGCCCCTGATCACCGGAAGTGGAAATTTTTCACATCAAAATGTCGGCCTTGACGAGTACTGTAATTCTACCAACTATGAACACTCTAGGTCTAATGGTTTTGGCGCTATGGTGCCAGTTAACAGTTCGCGGCGCCCAGTTAACAGTTCAAACTTCAGTTCCTGGCGACGCCCCTGTGAATGGGAAGTGGAAATTTTTCAGATCAAAATGCCGGCCTTGACGAGTTCTCTAATTGTACCAAGTATGAATACTCTAGGCCTAATAGTTTCGGAGCTATGAGCCAGTTAACAGTTCAAACTTCAGTTCCTGGCGTCGCCCCTGATCACCGGAAGTGGAAATTTTTCACATCAAAATGTCGGCCTTGACGAGTACTGTAATTGTACTAAGGTTAAACACTCTAGGGCTAATGGTTTTGGCGCTATGGAGCCAGTTAACAGTTCGCGGGGTCCAGTTAACAGTTCAAACTTCTGTTCCTGGCGTCGCCCCTGATCACCGGAAGTGGAATTTTGTCACATCAAAATGTCGGCCTTGACGAGTACTGTAATTCTACCAACTATGAACACTCTAGGTCAAATGGTTTTGGCGCTGTAAAGCCAGTTAACAGTTCGCGGCGCCCAGTTAACAGTTCAAAGTTCAGTTCCTGGCGACGCCCCTGTGAATCGGAAGTGGAAATTGTTCAGATCAAAATGTCGGCCTTGACGAGTTCTCTAACTGTACCAAGTATGAACACTCTAGGCCCTATAGTTTCGGAGCTATGAGCCAGTTAACAGTTCAAACTTCAGTTCCTGGCGTCGCCCCTGATCACCGGAAGTGGAAATTTTTCACATCAAAATGTCGGCCTTGACGAGTACTGTAATTCTGCCAAGTATGAACACTCTAGGTCTAATGGTTTTGGCGCTATGAGCCAGTTAACAGTTCGCGGCGCCCAGTTAACAGTTCAAACTTCAGTTCCTGGCGACGCCCCTGTGAATCGGAAGTGAAATTTTTTCAGATCAAAATGTCGGCCTTGACGTGTTCTCTAATTGTACCAAGTATGAACACTCTAGGCCTAATAGTTTCCGAGCTATGAGCCAGTTAATAGTTCAAACTTCAGTTCCTGGCGTCGCCCCTGATCACCGGAAGTGGAAATTTTTCACATCAAAATGTCGGCCTTGGCGAGTACTGTAATTGTACTAAGTTTAAACACTCTAGGTCTAATGGTTTTGGCGCTATGGAGCCAGTTAACAGTTCGCGGCGCCCAGTTAACAGTTCAAACTTCAGTTCCTGGCGTCGCCCCTGTGAATCGGAGGTGGAAATTTTTCAGATCAAAATGCCGGCCTTGACGAGTTCTCTAATTGTACCAAGTATGAATACTCTAGGCCTAATACTTTCGGAGCTATGAGCCAGTTAACAGTTCAAACTTCAGTTCCTGGCGTCGCCCCTGATCACCGGAAGTGAAAATTTTTCACATCAAAATGTCGGCCTTGACGAGTACTGTAATTGTACCAAGTTTGAACACCCTAGGGCTAATGGTTTTGGCGCTATGGAGCCAGTTAACAGTTCGCGGGGTCCAGTTAACAGTTCAAACTTCTGTTCCTGGCGTCGCCCCTGATCACCGGAAGTGGAATTTTTTCACATCAAAATGTCGGCCTTGACAAGTACTGTAATTCTACCAACTATGAACACTCTAGGTCTAATGGTTTTGGCGCTATGGAGCCAGTTAACAGTTCGCGGCGCTCAGTTAACAGTTCAAACTTCAATTCCTGGCGACGCCCCTGTGAATCGGAAGTGGAAATTTTTCAGATAAAAATGCCGGCCTTGACGAGTTCTCTAATTATACCAAGTATGAATACTCTAGGCCTAATAGTTTCGGAGCTATGAGCCAGTTAACAGTCCAAACTTCAGTTCCTGGCGCCGCCCCTGATCACCGGAAGTGGAAATTTTTCACATCAAAATGTCGGCCTTGACGAGTACTGTAATTGTACTAAGTTTAAACACTCTAGGGCTAATGGTTTTGGCGTTATGGAGCCAGTTAACAGTTCGCGGGGTCCAGTTAACAGTTCAAACTTCTGTTCCTGGCGTCGCCCCTGATCACCGGAAGTGGATTTTTTTCACATCAAAATGTCGGCCTTGACGAGTACTGTAATTCTACCAAGTATGAACACTCTAGGTCTAATGGTTTTGGCGCTATAGAGCCAGTTAACAGTTCGCGGCGCCCAGTTAACAGTTCAAACTTCAGTTCCTGGCGACGCCCCTGTGAATCGGAAGTGGAAATTTTTCAGATCAAAATGTCGGCCTTGACGAGTTCTCTAATTGTACCAAGTATGAACACTCTAGGCCTAATAGTTTCGGAGCTATGTGCCAGTTAACAGTTCAAACTTCAGTTCTTGGCGTCGCCCCTGATCACCGGAAGTGGAAATTTTTCACATCAAAATATCGGCCTTGACGAGTACTGTAATTCTCCCAAGTTTAAACACTCTAGGGCTAATGGTTTTGGCGCTATGGAGCCAGTTAACAGTTCGCGGCGCCCAGTTAACAGTTCAAACTTCAGTTCCTGGCGACGCCCCTGTGAATCGGAAGTGGAATTTTTTCAGATCAAAATGCCGGCCTTGACGAGTTCTCTAATTGTACCAAGTATGAATACTCTAGGCCTAATAGTTTCGGAGCTATGAGCCAGTTAACAGTTCAAACTTCAGTTCCTGGCGCCGCCCCTGATCACCGGAAGTGGAAATTTTTCACATCAAAATGTCGGCCTTGACGAGTACTGTAATTGTACCAAGTTTAAACACTCTAGGACTAATGGTTTTGGCGCTATGGAGCCAGTTAATAGTTCGCGGGGTCCAGTTAACAGTTCAAACTTCTGTTCCTGGCGTCGCCCCTGATCACCGGAAGTGGAATTTTTTCACATCAAAATGTCGGCCTTGACAAGTACTGTAATTCTACCAACTATGAACACTCTAGGTCTAATGGTTTTGGCGCTATGGAGCCAGTTAACAGTTCGCGGCGCTCAGTTAACAGTTCAAACTTCAATTCCTGGCGACGCCCCTGTGAATCGGAAGTGGAAATTTTTCAGATAAAAATGCCGGCCTTGACGAGTTCTCTAATTATACCAAGTATGAATACTCTAGGCCTAATAGTTTCGGAGCTATGAGCCAGTTAACAGTCCAAACTTCAGTTCCTGGCGCCGCCCCTGATCACCGGAAGTGGAAATTTTTCACATCAAAATGTCGGCCTTGACGAGTACTGTACTTGTACCAAGTTTAAACACTCTAGGGCTAATGGTTTTGGCGCTATGGAGCCAGTTAACAGTTCGCGGGGTCCAGTTAACAGTTCAAACTTCTGTTCCTGGCGTCGCGCCTGATCACCGGAAGTGGAATTTTGTCACATCAAAATGTCGGCCTTGACGAGTACAGTAATTCTACCAACTATGAACACTCTAGGTCAAATGGTTTTGGCGCTATGGAGCCAGTTAACAGTTCGCGGCGCCCAGTTAACAGTTCAAACTTCAGTTCCTGGCGACGCCCCTGTGAATCGGAAGTGGAAATTTTTCAGATCAAAATGTCGGCCTTGACGAGTTCTCTAATTGTACCAAGTATGAATACTCCAGGCCTAATAGTTTCGGAGCTATGTGCCAGTTAACAGTTCAAACTTCAGTTCCTGGCGTCGCCCCTGATCACCGGAAGTGGAAATTTTTCACATCAAAATATCGGCCTTGACGAGTACTGTAATTGTACCAAGTTTAAACACTCTAGGGCTAATGGTTTTGGCGCTATGGAGCCAGTTAACAGTTCGCGGGGTCCAGTTAACAGTTCAAACTTCTGTTTCTGGCGTCGCCCCTGATCACCGGAAGTGGAATTTTTTCACATCAAAATGTCGGCCTTGACAAGTACTGTAATTCTACCAACAATGAACACTCTAGGTCTAATGGTTTTGGCGCTATGGAGCCAGTTAACAGTTCGCGGCGCCCAGTTAACAGTTCAAACTTCAGTTCCTGGCGACGCCCCTGTGAATCGGAAGTGGAAATTTTTCAGATCAAAATGCCGGCCTTGACGAGTTCTCTAATTGTACCAAGTATGAATACTCTAGGCCTAATAGTTTCGGAGCTATGAGCCAGTTAACAGTCCAAACTTCAGTTCCTGGCGCCGCCCCTGATCACCGGAAGTGGAAATTTTTCACATCAAAATGTCGGGCTTGACGAGTACTGTAATTGTACTAAGTTTAAACACTCTAGGGCTAATGGTTTGGCGCTATGGAGCCAGTTAACAGTTCGCGGGGTCCAGTTAACAGTTCAAACTTCTGTTCCTGGCGTCGCCCCTGATCACCGGAAGTGGAATTTTGTTCACTTCAAAATGTCGGCCTTGACGAGTACTGTAATTCTACCAACCATGAACACTCTAGGTCAAATGGTTTTGGCGCTATGGAGCCAGTTAACAGTTCGCGGCGCCCAGTTAACAGTTCAAACTTCAGTTCCTGGCGACGCCCCTGTGAATCGGAAGTGGAAATTTTTCAGATCAAAATGAAGGCCTTGACGAGTTCTCTAATTGTACCAAGTATGAACACTCTAGGCCTAATAGTTTCGGAGCTATGAGCCAGTTAACAGTCCAAACTTCAGTTCCTGGCGTCGCCCCTGATCACCGGAAGTGGAAATTTTTCACATCAAAATGTCGGCCTTGACGAGTACTGTAATTGTACCAAGATTAAACACTCTAGGGCTAATGGTTTTGGCGCTATGGAGCCAGTTAACAGTTCGCGGGGTCCAGTTAACAGTTCAAACTTCTGTTCCTGGCGTCGCCCCTGATCACTGGAAGTGGAATTTTTTCACATCAAAATGTCGGCCTTGACGAGTACTGTAATTCTACCAACTATGAACACTCTAGGTCAAATGGTTTTGGCGCTGTAAAGCCAGTTAACAGTTCGCGGCGCCCAGTTAACAGTTCAAACTTCAGTTCCTGGCGACGCCCCTGTGAATCGGAAGTGGAAATTTTTCAGATCAAAATGTCGGCCTTGACGAGTTCTCTAACTGTACCAAGTATGAACACTCTAGGCCTTATAGTTTCGGAGCTATGAGCCAGTTAACAGTTCAAACTTCAGTTCCTGGCGTCGCCCCTGATCACCGGAAGTGGAATTTTTTTCACATCAAAATGTCGGCCTTGACGAGTACTGTAATTTTACCAACTATGAAACACTCTCTAGGCCTTGGGTTTGGTCTTGGCGCTATGGAGCCAGTTAACAGTTCGCGGGGTCCAGTTGGGCACAGTTCAAACTTGTCTTGGAGCCGTGCCTGATCACCGGAAGTGGATTTTTTTCACATTAAAATGTCGGCCTTGACGAGTACTGTAATTCTACCAAGTATAAACACTCTAGGTCTAATGGTTTTGGCGCTATGGAGCCAGTTAACAGTTCGCGGCGCCCAGTTAACAGTTCAAACTTTAGTTCCTGGCGACGCCCCTGTGAATCGGAAGTGGAAATTTTTCAGATCAAAATGTCGGCCTTGACGAGTTCTCTAATTGTACCAAGTATGAACACTCTAGCCCTAATAGTTTTGGAGCTATGAGCCAGTTAACAGTTCAAACTTCAGTTCCTGGCGTCGCCCTGATCACCGGAAGTGGAAATTTTTTACATCAAAATGTCGGCCTTGACGAGTACTGTAATTGTACCAAGTTTAAACACTCTAGGCTTAAATGGTTTTGGCGCTATGGAGCCAGCGTTGCAGTCTGCGGTCCAGTTTTCACCAGTTCAAACTTCTGTTTTGGCGTCGCCCTGATCACCGGAAGTGAATTTTTTCACATCAAATGTCGGCCTTGAGCCAAGTACCGTAATTCAACAACAATGAACACTCTTAGGTCTAATGGTTTTGGCGCTATGGAGCCAGTTAACAGTTCGCGCGCCCAGTTAACAGTTCAAACTTCAGTTCCTGGCGACGCCCCTGTGAATCGGAAGTGGTACTTTCAGATCAAATGCCGGCCTTGACGAGTTCTCTAATTGTACCAAGTATGAATACTCTAGGCCTAATAGTTTCGAGCTATGAGCCAGTTAACAGTCCAAACTTCAGTCTGGCGTCGCCCCTGATCACCGGAAGTGAAATTTTTTCACATCAAAATGTCGGCCTTGACGAGTACTGTAATTGTACTAAGTTTAAACGCTCTAGGGCTAATGGTTTTGGCGCTATGGAGCCAGTTAACAGTTCGCGGGGTCCAGTTAACAGTTCAAACTTCTGTTCCTGGCGTCGCCCCTGATCACCGGAAGTGGAATTTTGTTCACTTCAAAATGTCGGCCTTGACGAGTACTGTAATTCTACCAACCATGAACACTCTAGGTCAAATGGTTTTGGCGCTATGGAGCCAGTTAACAGTTCGCGGCGCCCAGTTAACAGTTCAAACTTCAGTTCCTGGCGACGCCCCTGTGAATCGGAAGTGGAAATTTTTCAGATCAAAATGCCGGCCTTGACGAGTTCTCTAATTGTACCAAGTATGAATACTCTAGGCCTAATAGTTTCGGAGCTATGAGCCAGTTAACAGTCCAAACTTCAGTTCCTGGCGCCGTCCCTGATCACCGGAAGTGGAAATTTTTCACATCAAAATGTCGGCCTTGACGAGTACTGTAATTGTACCAAGTTTAAACACTCTAGGGCTAATGGTTTTGGCGCTATGGAGCCAGTTAACAGTTCGCGGGGTCTAGTTAACAGTTCAAACTTCTGTTCCTGGCGGCGCCCCTGATCACCGGAAGTGGAATTTTGTCACATCAAAATGTCGGCCTTGACGAGTACTGTAATTCTACCAACTATGAACACTCTAGGTCAAATGGTTTTGGCGCTGTAAAGCCAGTTAACAGTTCGCGGCGCCCAGTTAACAGTTCAAAGTTCAGTTCCTGGCGACGCCCCTGTGAATCGGAAGTGGAAATTTTTCAGATCAAAATGTCGGCCTTGACGAGTTCTCTAACTGTACCAAGTATGAACACTCTAGGCCTTATAGTTTCGGAGCTATGAGCCAGTTAACAGTTCAAACTTCAGTTCCTGGCGTCGCCCCTGATCACCGGAAGTGGAATTTTTTCACATCAAAATGTCGGCCTTGACGAGTACTGTAATTCTACCAACTATGAACACTCTAGGTCTAATGGTTTTGGCGCTATGGAGCCAGTTAACAGTTCGCCGCGCCCAGTTAACAGTTCAAACTTCAGTTCCTGGCGACGCCCCTGTGAATCGGAAGTGGAAATTTTTCAGATCAAAATGTCGGCCTTGACGAGTTCTCTAATTGTACCAAGTATGAACACTCTAGGCCTAATAGTTTCGGAGCTATGTGCCAGTTAACAGTTCAAACTTCAGTTCTTGGCGTCGCCCCTGATCACCGGAAGTGGAAATTTTTCACATCAAAATATCGGCCTTGACGAGTACTGTAATTCTCCCAAGTTTAAACACTCTAGGGCTAATGGTTTTGGCGCTATGGAGCCAGTTAACAGTTCGCGGCGCCCAGTTAACAGTTCAAACTTCAGTTCCTGGCGACGCCCCTGTGAATCGGAAGTGGAATTTTTTCAGATCAAAATGCCGGCCTTGACGAGTTCTCTAATTGTACCAAGTATGAATACTCTAGGCCTAATAGTTTCGGAGCTATGAGCCAGTTAACAGTTCAAACTTCAGTTCCTGGCGCCGCCCCTGATCACCGGAAGTGGAAATTTTTCACATCAAAATGTCGGCCTTGACGAGTACTGTAATTGTACCAAGTTTAAACACTCTAGGACTAATGGTTTTGGCGCTATGGAGCCAGTTAATAGTTCGCGGGGTCCAGTTAACAGTTCAAACTTCTGTTCCTGGCGTCGCCCCTGATCACCGGAAGTGGAATTTTTTCACATCAAAATGTCGGCCTTGACAAGTACTGTAATTCTACCAACTATGAACACTCTAGGTCTAATGGTTTTGGCGCTATGGAGCCAGTTAACAGTTCGCGGCGCTCAGTTAACAGTTCAAACTTCAATTCCTGGCGACGCCCCTGTGAATCGGAAGTGGAAATTTTTCAGATAAAAATGCCGGCCTTGACGAGTTCTCTAATTATACCAAGTATGAATACTCTAGGCCTAATAGTTTCGGAGCTATGAGCCAGTTAACAGTCCAAACTTCAGTTCCTGGCGCCGCCCCTGATCACCGGAAGTGGAAATTTTTCACATCAAAATGTCGGCCTTGACGAGTACTGTACTTGTACCAAGTTTAAACACTCTAGGGCTAATGGTTTTGGCGCTATGGAGCCAGTTAACAGTTCGCGGGGTCCAGTTAACAGTTCAAACTTCTGTTCCTGGCGTCGCGCCTGATCACCGGAAGTGGAATTTTGTCACATCAAAATGTCGGCCTTGACGAGTACAGTAATTCTACCAACTATGAACACTCTAGGTCAAATGGTTTTGGCGCTATGGAGCCAGTTAACAGTTCGCGGCGCCCAGTTAACAGTTCAAACTTCAGTTCCTGGCGACGCCCCTGTGAATCGGAAGTGGAAATTTTTCAGATCAAAATGTCGGCCTTGACGAGTTCTCTAATTGTACCAAGTATGAATACTCCAGGCCTAATAGTTTCGGAGCTATGTGCCAGTTAACAGTTCAAACTTCAGTTCCTGGCGTCGCCCCTGATCACCGGAAGTGGAAATTTTTCACATCAAAATATCGGCCTTGACGAGTACTGTAATTGTACCAAGTTTAAACACTCTAGGGCTAATGGTTTTGGCGCTATGGAGCCAGTTAACAGTTCGCGGGGTCCAGTTAACAGTTCAAACTTCTGTTTCTGGCGTCGCCCCTGATCACCGGAAGTGGAATTTTTTCACATCAAAATGTCGGCCTTGACAAGTACTGTAATTCTACCAACAATGAACACTCTAGGTCTAATGGTTTTGGCGCTATGGAGCCAGTTAACAGTTCGCGGCGCCCAGTTAACAGTTCAAACTTCAGTTCCTGGCGACGCCCCTGTGAATCGGAAGTGGAATTTTTTCAGATCAAAATGCCGGCCTTGACGAGTTCTCTAATTGTACCAAGTATGAATACTCTAGGCCTAATAGTTTCGGAGCTATGAGCCAGTTAACAGTCCAAACTTCAGTTCCTGGCGCCGCCCCTGATCACCGGAAGTGGAAAATTTTCACATCAAAATATCGGCCTTGACGAGTACTGTAATTGTACCAAGTTTAAACACTCTAGGGCTAATGGTTTTGGCGCTATGGAGCCAGTTAACAGTTCGCGGGGTCCAGTTAACAGTTCAAACTTCTGTTCCTGGCGTCGCCCCTGATCACCGGAAGTGGTATTTTGTTCACTTCAAAATGTCGGCCTTGACGAGTACTGTAATTCTACCAACCATGAACACTCTAGGTCAAATGGTTTTGGCGCTATGGAGCCAGTTAACAGTTCGCGGCGCCCAGTTAACAGTTCAAACTTCAGTTCCTGGCGACGCCCCTGTGAATCGGAAGTGGAAATTTTTCAGATCAAAATGCCGGCCTTGACGAGTTCTCTAATTGTACCAAGTATGAATACTCTAGGCCTAATAGTTTCGGAGCTATGTGCCAGTTAACAGTTCAAACTTCAGTTCCTGGCGTCGCCCCTGATCACCGGAAGTGGAAAATTTTCACAGCAAAATATCGGCCTTGACGAGTACTGTAATTGTACCAAGTTTAAACACTCTAGAGCTAATGGTTTTGGCGCTATGGAGCCAGTTAACAGTTCGCGGGGTCCAGTTAACAGTTCAAACTTCTGTTCCTGGCGTCGCCCCTGATCACCGGAAGTGGAATTTTTTCACATCAAAATGTCGGCCTTGACGAGTACTGTAATTCTACCAACTATGAACACTCTAGGTCTAATGGTTTTGGCGCTATGGAGCCAGTTAACAGTTCGCGGCGCCCAGTTAACAGTTCAAACTTCAGTTCCTGGCGACGCCCCTGTGAATCGGAAGTGGAAATTGTTCAGATCAAAATGTCGGCCTTGACGAGTTCTCTAATTGTACCAAGTATGAACACTCTAGGCCTAATAGTTTCGGAGCTATGAGCCAGTTAACAGTTCAAACTTCAGTTCCTGGCGTCGCCCCTGATCACCGGAAGTGGAAATTTTTCACATCAAAATATCGGCCTTGACGAGTACTGTAATTGTACCAAGTTTAAACACTCTAGCGCTAATGGTTTTGGCGCTATGGAGCCAGTTAACAGTTCGCGGGGTCCAGTTAACAGTTCAAACTTCTGTTCCTGGCGTCGCCCCTGATCACCGGAAGTGGAATTTTTTCACATCAAAATGTCGGCCTTGACGAGTACTGTAATTCTACCAACTATGAACGCTCTAGGTCTAATGGTTTTGGCGCTATGGAGCCAGTTAACAGTTCGCGGCGCCCAGTTAACAGTTCAAACTTCAGTTCCTGGCGACGCCCCTGTGAATCGGAAGTGGAAATTTTTCAGATCGAAATGTCGGCCTTGACGAGTTCTCTAATTGTACCGAGTATGAATACTCTAGGCCTAATAGTTTCGGAGCTATGAGCCAGTTAACAGTTCAAACTTCAGTTCCTGGCGTCGCCCCTGATCACCGGAAGTGGAAATTTTTCACATCAAGATGTCGGCCTTGACGAGTACTGTAATTGTACCAAGTTTAAACACTCTAGGGCTAATGGTTTTGGTGCTATGGAGCCAGTTAACAGTTCGCGGGGTCCAGTTAACAGTTCAAACTTCTGTTCCTGGCGTCGCCCCTGATCACCGGAAGTGGAATTTTGTCACATCAAAATGTCGGCCTTGACGAGTACTGTAATTCTACCAACTATGAACACTCTAGGTCAAATGGTTTTGGCGCTGTAAAGCCAGTTAACAGTTCGCGGCGCCCAGTTAACAGTTCAAACTTCAGTTCCTGGCGACGCCCCTGTGAATCGGAAGTGGAAATTTTTCAGATCAAAATGCCGGCCTTGACGAGTTCTCTAATTGTTCCAAGTATGAATACTCTAGGCCTAATAGTTTCGGAGCTATGAGCCAGTTAACAGTCCAAACTTCAGTTCCTGGCGCCGCCCCTGATCACCGGAAGTGGAAATTTTTCACATCAAAATGTCGGCCTTGACGAGTACTGTAATTGTACTAAGTTTAAACACTCTAGGTCAAATGGTTTTGGCGCTATGGAGCCAGTTAACAGTTCGCGGCGCCCAGTTAACAGTTCAAACTTCAGTTCCTGGCGACGCCCCTGTGAATCGGAAGTGGAAATTTTTCAGATCAAAATGTCGGCCTTGACGAGTTCTCTAATTGTACCAAGTATGCATACTCCAGGCCTAATAGTTTCGGAGCTATGTGCCAGTTAACAGTTCAAACTTCAAACTTCTGTTCCTGGCGTCGCCCCTGATCACCGGAAGTGGAAATTTTTCACATCAAAATATTGGCCTTGACGAGTACTGTAATTGTACCAAGTTTAAACACTCTAGGGCTAATGGTTTTGGCGCTATGGAGCCAGTTAACAGTTCGCGGGGTCCAGTTAACAGTTCAAACTTCTGTTCCTGGCGTCGCTCCTCATCACCGGAAGTGGAATTTTGTCACATCAAAATGTCGGCCTTGACGAGTACTGTAATTCTACCAACTATGAACGCTCTAGGTCTAATGGTTTTTGGCGCTATGGAGCCAGTTAACAGTTCGCGGCGCCCAGTTAACAGTTCAAACTTCAGTTCCTGGCGACGCCCCTGTGAATCGGAAGTGGAAATTTTTTTCAGATCAAAATGTCGGCCTTGACGAGTTCTCTAATTGTACCAAGTATGAACACTCTAGGCCTAATAGTTTCGGAGCTATGAGCCAGTTAACAGTTCAAACTTCAGTTCCTGGCGTCGCCTCTGATCACCGGAAGTGGAAATTTTTCACATCAAAATGTCGGCCTTGACGAGTACTGTAATTGTACCAAGTTTATACACTCTAGGGCTAATGGTTTTGGCGCTATGGAGCCAGTTAACAGTTCGCGGGGTCTAGTTAACAGTTCAAACTTCTGTTCCTGGCGGCGCCCCTGATCACCGGAAGTGGAATTTTGTCACATCAAAATGTCGGCCTTGACGAGTACTGTAATTCTACCAACTATGAACACTCTAGGTCAAATGGTTTTGGCGCTATGGAGCCAGTTAACAGTTCGCGGCGCCCAGTTAACAGTTCAAACTTCAGTTCCTGGCGACGCCCCTGTGAATCGGAAGTGGAAATTTTTCTGATCAAAATGTCGGCCTTGACGAGTTCTCTAATTGTACCAAGTATGAACACTCTAGGTCTAATAGTTTCGGAGCTATGAGCCAGTTAACAGTTCAAACTTCAGTGCCTGGCGTCGCCCCTGATCACCGGAAGTGGAAATTTTTCACATCAAAATGTCGGCCTTGACGAGTACTGTAATTGTACTAAGTTTAAACACTCTAGGGCTAATGGTTTTGGCGCTATGGAGCCAGTTAACAGTTCGCGGGGTCCAGTTAACAGTTCAAACTTCTGTTCCTGGCGTCGCCCCTGATCACCGGAAGTGGAATTTTGTCACGTCAAAATGTCGGCCTTGACGAGTACTGTAATTCTACGAACTATGAACACTCTAGGTCAAATGGTTTTGGCGCTATGGAGCCAGTTAACAGTTCGCGGCGCCCAGTTAACAGTTCAAACTTCAGTTCCTGGCGACGCCCCTGTGAATCGGAAGTCGAAATTTTTCAGATCAAAATGTCGGCCTTGACGAGTTCTCTAATTGTACCAAGTATGAATACTCCAGGCCTAATAGTTTCGGAGCTATGTGCCAGTTAACAGTTCAAACTTCAGTTCCTGGCGTCGCCCCTGATCACCGGAAGTGGAAATTTTTCACATCAAAATATCGGCCTTGACGAGTACTGTAATTGTACCAAGTTTAAACACTCTAGGGCTAATGGTTTTGGCGCTATGGAGCCAGTTAACAGTTCGCGGGGTCCAGTTAACAGTTCAAACTTCTGTTCCTGGCGTCGCCCCTGATCACCGGAAGTGGAATTTTTTCACATCAAAATGTCGGCCTTGACAGGTACTGTAATTCTACCAACTATGAACACTCTAGGTCTAATGGTTTTGGCGCTATGGAGCCAGTTAACAGTTCGCGGCGCCCAGTTAACAGTTCAAACTTCAGTTCCTGGCGACGCCCCTGTGAATCGGAAGTGGAAATTTTTCAGATCAAAATGCCGGCCTTGACGAGTTCTCTAATTGTGCCAAGTATGAATACTCTAGGCCTAATAGTTTCGGAGCTATGAGCCAGTTAACAGTCCAAACTTCAGTTCCTGGCGCCGCCCCTGATCACCGGAAGTGGAAAATTTTCACATCAAAATGTCGGCCTTGACGAGTTCTGTAATTGTACCAAGTTTAAACACTCTAGGGCTAATGGTTTTGGCGCTACGGAGCCAGTTAACAGTTCGCGGGATCCAGTTAACAGTTCAAACTTCTGTTCCTGGCGTCGCCCCTGATCACCGGAACTGGAATTTTGTCACATCAAAATGTCGGCCTTGACGAGTACTGTAATTCTATCAACTATGAACACTCTAGGTCAAATGGTTTTGGCGCTATGGAGCCAGTTAACAGTTCGCGGCGCCCAGTTAACAGTTCAAACTTCAGTTCCTGGCGACGCCCCTATGAATCGGAAGTGGAAATTTTTCAGATCAAAATGTCGGCCTTGACGAGTTCTCTAATTGTACCAAGTATGAATACTCTAGGCCTAATAGTTTCGGAGCTATGTGCCAGTTAACAGTTCAAACTTCAGTTCCTGGCGTCGCCCCTGATCACCGAAAGTGGAAAATTTTCACATCAAAATATCGGCATTGACGAGTACTGTAATTGTACCAAGTTTAAACACTCTAGGGCTAATGGTTTTGGCGCTATGGAGCCAGTTAACAGTGCGCGGGGTCCAGTTAACAGTTCAAACTTCTGTTCCTGGCGTCGCCCCTGATCACCGGAAGTGGAATTTTTTCACATCAAAATGTCGGCCTTGACAAGTACTGTAATTCTACCAACTATGAACACTCTAGGTCTAATGGTTTTGGCGCTATGGAGCCAGTTAACAGTTCGCGGCGCCCAGTTAACAGTTCAAACTTCAGTTCCTGGCGACGCCCCTGTGAATCGGAAGTGGACATTTTTCAGATCAAAATGTCGGCCTTAGACGAGTTCTCTAATTGTACCAAGTATGAACACTCTAGGCGTAATCGTTTC
>JAVTVY010017133.1:0-64509 GCA_036873755.1 Hanleya hanleyi | reverse complement strand
AGAATGAACGGTAATGTCCAGGGGCGATAGACGGATTGGGTCGAGTGAGGTGTCAAAGTGAAGCGCTCCTCCAGAGCCATCATGGGTGGCTGTATGTAAAATTAAGATTTGTCCCGAAAATATAAAAAGCGGAACACGGACTTTATCCCTGAACTAGGGGAAAACTCCTATCAACCCTATCCAAAAGGGGTCATATCTGTCCCCGGGCTTATCGGGGCCTGCCTATCAAGTCATGGGTGGGTGCATGTAAAATCAGGATTTTTCCCGAAAATATAGAAAAACGGAACACGGACTTTACCCCTAAACTAGGGGAAAACCCCTATCAAGGGCGTATATTGACTCCCAGTGACCTTTGACCTCCACTATAGAGTGCGTATATTCACTACCATTGAGCTTTGACCTAACAAATTTGCATATCGTGAACTTTGACAGCCAATCAGAAGCGAGTATTCTGACCTCGTCTGACTGTATGGAATGCATTTACTGACTTGGGTCTGGGTTTTTCCATCACGGGGAGGTCACGTGATGACTTCAAGGTCATATCCAGTATAGAGTGCGTATATTCACTACCATTGACCTTTGACCTCAAACATTTGCATATCGTGACCTTTGACAGCCAATCAGAAGCGAGTATTTTGACCTCGTCTGACTGTATGGAATGCATGTACTGACTTGGTTCTGGGTTTTTTCCCATCACGGTTGTGCGCAGGTGAGGGGTATGACGTCACTTCCGGTCTGCGTGAATCGGGCGTGACCTGGTTATGGGATACATGTACTGACTTGGTTCTGGGTTTTTTCCATCACGGAGAGGTCACGTGATCACACTAGTTCAAGGTCATTTGAATGATAGGAATGCATGTACTGACCTGTTCATTCATCCGGGGACTTGTTTACATCCGGGTCATTCATTGTGGTGGGTCTGCGCAAGTGTGTGACGTCACTTCCGGTTTCACTAAAACTACCTCCGAACACAGAAGAGTTCCAATTTTCCCTTAGACGTATGGTCCGGATTTTCCATCCGGGTTTTCCCCGGCCCGGCCCGGCCCGGCCGCGGCGCGCGCGGGTTATCCGGCCGTACGCCTGCGCGGCATCACCGGAAGTGCGCGGGTGAATTTCGGGTCAAAAGGTCACATTCAGGTCAAACGGTCAAAGGTCGCCCTTCCTGCAAGGCTCGGCCCTCTCTGGGCCAATAGATAGCCTTTATCCATCCTTCCGAAGCATCCATGTATAAAGGAGGGTCTCCGACAATATTACCATCTATTTATCCATGTTAAATGGCCAGTGGGGAACCCCCAGTTTTCCCCAGAATCGTATTGGCACGAAAAAATACATGAAACCATGGAACTTAAAGTAATAAACTTAATCTATAGGTGTTGGACGAGTCTCCACTGGTCGTCTCCCTGGTCTTTACCCGCACCTCGAACCTCTACAATGAATGTCCAGAAAACGAAGCAAGAGCACTGCAGTACAATAGAGGTAATGGCACGGAAAAATACATGAAACCATGGAACTTATAGTAATAAACTTAATCTATAGGTGTCAAATAGGTGTTAATCCCTGGTCTTTACCAACACCTCGAACCTCTATAGTTTTTTCACTCCACCTGTTGCTCTTGTAACTTGCCATCGCGCGTGACCGGAAGTACGCAGGTCACGTGGTTTGTTGGCGCCCCTGGTGGATGGCAATGTCCGGTCAACTCCGGCAATGCCCGACCCTCTTCCGGACAATAGATAGCCTTTATCCATCCTTCCGAAGCATCCATGTATAGAGGAGGGTCTCCGACCATATTACCATCTATTTATCCATGTTAAATGACCAGTGGGGAACCCACACTTTTCCCCAGAACGGTATTGGCACGAACTAACACATGAAACCATGGAACTTATAGTAATAAACTTAACCTATAGGTGTTGGACGAGTCTCCACTTGCCGTATTCCTGGTCTTTACCCGCACCTCGAACCTCTATAGTTTTTCATTCCACCTGTTGCTCTTGTAACTTGTAATTCCTCGTCAAAATTTTTGTGCTGCAATGCCCGCTCTTAACCTAGACCAAAACATGTACTTGGTCTGTGGGCTGATTTCATTGGCTCTCTATTTTACTGCAGTGCTCTTGCATTGTTTTCTGGACATTGATTGGTTACATTTGTCCCCATCCTAGGCCACTCATTGGCTATTTTCTCAACGGTGTTCAAGGCCAGTTTGACTGAATCCCCACATGTCTGTCATAGCCTTCATGACCGCTTGTTTTATACTCATAGAAAACACACAAGACAGGGGTTTTTTGGTGAGATCTCATTTTGTTTTTTTATTCAGTGAATAACTGCAACGTGAGAACAACCACGTGAAAACTGAAGCCCAGAACAGGGGGCTTGTACATTGAAATCGATAGAACTTAAGCCCAGAACAGGGGGCTTGTACATTGAAATCGATAGAACTTAAGCCCAGAACAGGGGGCTTGTACATTGAAATCGATAGAACTTAAGCCCAGAACAAGGGGCTTGTACATTGAAAGAACTTAAACCCAGAACGGGGCTTGTACATTGAAATGATGGGCGGCCCAGTCATATACGAGTACATCGCGGTCCTCGGCTTTGGGGTACTCGTCAAACATCTGTACGATGGTAGATAAGGTTCTTCCCCGACATCGATGGTACAGGTAAATCAAGCAATATTGTCCACACACGCTACTGGTCAGTCTTTGCAACGTTTGACTGTTCCAACACCACGTCTCTGTGCCTTGATCCATGAAGTCTGTTAAATCGGAATGGAAGGGTGGCAGGCCGTACGGGTCAAAGTATTTGCCCTGCTGTTCTGTCAAGTACACGGCCACCCAATGTTCACCGGGCCGATCCATCGGGTCCGTGTAGAGGACGTAAGCAGCAGGATACATACGGTCTAATGTATGGTGGCCGAGAGGGGCCATCGTCACTTCGCCATCGTGCCATAGGGCGATAGAGCGATAGAGCGATGGCGATAGAGCGATAGAGCGATGGCGATAGAGCGATAGAGCGATGGCGATAGAGCGATAGAGCGATGACGATAGAGCGATAGAGCGATGGCGATAGAGCGATAGAGCGATGGCGATAGAGCGATAGAGCGATGGCGATAGAGCGAAGTACATGACTGCGCATGACTACACCAAAACGAGACAAGTCGACATTTTTGCCTAGCTTTGTGTTCACGGTATTTGTCGGTACTAGATTTTCATGGCGGTCAAAATGAATATCAACGCCATGCATATACTAAGAAAAAGTCTGTACAAGAAAGCGACTCTGAGTTGATTCAAGGAATGCCATTATGAATATATAAAAAAAAAGATCTTTGATTAATGACACGGAGGGGGAAGGATTGACGCTTATTAATATTCAATTGTTGGAGAACGTTGATAGGATATTAATTTATTAAGATTTGCCTCTCCCCCTATACCCCCACATTGCACAAAGAACGGAATGTCTCAAAGAGATGTGAAATATAAATGGTCTCGACACAGAATTATTAACCGAATATTGACTACCAACATTTTTGCACATAAACTTTACCCTGATATATCTAACTTATGTGCATTTTGTAGCAAAGTTCCAGAGACTATTATTCATCTCTTTTGGGAATGTGAACATATCTACCCTTGGTGGAGTTTACTGGAAAATTGGTTCGCTTCGGCGGTTGTTCCAATTATATTTTCGCCAGAAAAAGTTATACTTGGTCTTTTACAACCCAGAAATCAGCCACTCAACTACTGTATTTCTATTGTTAAATTTACTATATATAAAATGAAAGTAGTTAAAAATCCCTTGGTTGAAAAGTGTTCAAAACGCTTTAAATGTGCGTACGAAACCGATAAATATTTCCAGTATAAGAACTGCGAATGGCGCTTGTTTTACCAGTATTGGTCATCGCTGCATTTACTGTTTAGACTCTTATGATGTTGTTTGCGTAGATAAATGGAGGTGTAATGACGATGTATCTGTTTGTTGTATAACATGAGTTTCTAATTACAAATACAGCCATTTTTGTTTAGTACGATAAAATATTGTATGTACAATGTGTATTACCTAACAAAACCAAATATGATATAAAAAAAGCAGTGCTATGCGATTTGTTCTATGCGATTTAGTGTTAAGTCCAGCCATGACCAGCACAATCTTAATGAATTATCAGTTTCATATGACATCCGCCTTTCTTTTTCGATAAAAACGCGGAAATGGCCGCGTTCGGCACCCACAACTTCAAATAATTCAACTTACGCATCGACGGACGAATTGGTCTTTTCTATCAGAGGAGTTAGAAGTTGAATTTGACGAAAAATTACGAGACTATGGGTGAATCAGATCACCAATATTTTAGGGGGGGGGGAGAGTGACCTCTTCTATTTCGATTCTACGTTGATTTTTTCACAAGCGTTGATCAGCATTAATTACAGAACTTGATTTCAAATGTTCCAGATGTATATGTTCACCAGACAGCGAATATCACTGCTTTATTTATTAGATTCTTATGTCGATCTTTTAGCCAATGTTTATTATTTTAGCCCATATACAACAAAACTTATCGGTCTAATGCAGAAGCAAAGTAACTCCGAATAAACTTAATAAACGCATGGTCACAGTCTCAATATTTCGACAAAATTTTATTTGTCATCTTCAGGATGTGATCTAACAGCAGTTACAGGCTCTTATATACAAAGCGACTAACAAAGACTGAAATGGTTCGATACACAAAATTAGAGGGCAATAGCCAATCAGATAATATGTGAACATAACAATTAATGTAAACATGAGTGGCAAATAGACATGACAAGGAATACACACACCACATAGGCCTGACAATACACAATCGAAATGGCAATAGTTTGATAAGGATAATAGATACGGGTGGTGATTTATTGAGGTGTGTGAATGTGTATAGAGTGGCAGCAGAAATGTCAATCAGGGGAATAAACACAAGTGAAACAAAGATTAGAAAAAATGTATTAAGTTGATTAGAGAAACGTAACAAAGGTACCTAAGATTGAAATCGGAAATAAGATATAGAGAATTGGATAGTTACAGAACGGGAAATGCTGAACTATATGGGCGAACTATATTAGGCTATTAATTAACAAGACAAGAAATACACACACCACAGAAATGCTGGATAGTTGTATTATCTAATCTAAACAGTGATTGATGGAATAAAATATATAAAAATTGAAATTGGAAACAAAATACCAAAATATCTATCTCTCTGTGTTATCTGTGTAATCTTTGTGGTGTGCCGCTGTCCCCTATAAAATTCATGAATCCGCCTGATAATAACTAGAGTTTAGCGGCGATCACTCTTGTGTTGGAGGTACGATCATCACCGTATGAATATGCATGTTTATGAGACATGCGCAGTCATGTACTTCGCTCTGTCGCTC
The DNA here is from genome assembly GCA_036873755.1 of Hanleya hanleyi. NCBI lineage: Eukaryota > Metazoa > Mollusca > Polyplacophora > Lepidopleurida > Hanleyidae > Hanleya > Hanleya hanleyi. The sequence goes on along the minus strand of JAVTVY010017133.1, from coordinate 59,110 downwards.
TATCGCCATCGCTCTATCGCTCTATCGCCATCGCTCTATCGCTCTATCGCCATCGCTCTATCGCTCTATCGCCATAGCTCTATCGCTCTATCGCCCTCGCTCTATCGCTCTATCGCCATCGCTCTATCGCTCTATCGCCATCGCTCTATCGCTCTATCGCCATCGCTCTATCGCTCTATCGCCATCGCTCTATCGCTCTATCGCCATCGCTCTATCGCTCTATCGCTCCATCGCTCTGTTTTTTGACGTACGATGGCGAAGGGACGATGGCCCCTCTCGGCCACCATAGCATAGGGTGCTGAATTCGCAATCGTGAATTTACATACGGTACCTTGCATCTAGGATTATGAAAATGAGCTCAAAATACAGGGATACGATCATCTGTAGAGACACAAAATACTCATGTCCTAATTAGTCCTCTTTCTGGATAGCTGGGAAAATTACATTTTTCCCCAGCAGGCGGTACCTGCAGATTACATCTTTTACCCCAAGAACTGGTATTGTATTAGTTCGGGTGTATAAGACTTGGCGCTCAGAATAATTGTTACAATATCACCTTTACAACAACGTCACATAGCTGAAAAATATTTTTTACCACTTTTTAACTGGAAAGGTGAAACAAAGTGGTTTTAATCTGGATTTACCCTTGATATGTTAACCTAAGAGTATGCAAATATGCAAAATCTGACCTCAATATGAAACGCAAAAGGTCACAAATTTCGACCTGTTGATATTTGTTCTTTTACCCGGTAAAGTTCGGAAGCGCACTGACCGACAACAAGGTGAATTCGTTATATACCATTCCCCCATTGCAATCGACTAAAAATAGAAACTTGAAGGCATGAAAGCAACAGATTGGATAGAAAAGACCGTATATGCGAGAAATGTGATATGAATGTAATAGAAGATGAGTATCATTTTATATTAGTGTGCCCTTTTTATAATAATTTAAGACGTCAATATATGAAGCAATATTATTATCAAAAACCAAGCGTGTTTAAATTAGTAACACTATTTTCCAACGATCAGCAAGGTGCTCTGAGAAAACTGGCGAAATATATATTTGAGGCAATGTTGCTGAGAGACGCATAATCGTCCATCCTCTTGTATAACTATAGTATTGTAAGTAAGTTAGTTATCTAATGCAAATTGTTTTAGTATACACGTACGACAGTCAGCAACCATTTGTATATGTATATTGAGACGAGAGGCATAAGTTTGCCTAAGTCGAATAAAGAATTGAATTGATTGTAATCAGATTTTTTACTTGAAAAAAAAAACAGATTCATTTGGACAATTGCAAGGATTCTCATTTGAAACAGGAGTTAACATCATACCACGCCCGCCCACAGCGTGTGAGAGTGTGTCACAGACATTAGTATCACCATGTATTAGTATGTCTATTTTTCTCATTACAACTGTACGCTTACTCCGTTGGAGGTCTTCGTGGATTTGGTCTGTGTTTCGAATTAAACAAAACAAGCTGAGTAGCTAGCAGGTCCTCCGCCAAGTAGCCTGTTTGAGAGCATACAGCATATACGCTTCCAATATCTCCTTAAATATAACTTGGAAAGTGGATATGTGTATGTGGAAAGAGACGTTTATCTGGAATTGTTGAGACAATTTGAGGAAGTTTGGGAAGCAGTAATGGGTAGTGTAACACTGGAATGTATGTCTGTAGTTTAATTATCATTAAAAAAATAGTTGGCTTCCCAATAGCTTCATGACTTTCGTTATCCTTGAGGCTAGGAAGTTGAAACTTGCCACATTATATCTTTGGTTCCAGGGCTACAAAAAAATGTAACAAAATTGAAGATGGCCTCTATGATGATGTCACAGTGACGTCATATTATAAAAATAAGCCATTTTCAAGTTTTGTATTTTGTGCCATTTTCTTCTGTCAGATTGCCTTGTAAATCAATAAATACTCATCTGATATGAAATAAAATATCATTATGCACTTTCACATAGACAAAATACACCAATTTTGAAGAAAATAGGACAAAAACACAACTGTCGTCCCTTTTGAATTTACCCATGATGCTCTTCTCCGAGAATTAAATGGCCCTAATATGATTTGCTATATGGACACAAAGTGCCAGCTCGCAATACTTCCGAGCATCAGAGAAAATTTTATTGGGAAGAGCGGCGGGGGGGGATGAAGGTGAATCCAATCCAACAATAACAATTGAACGCAGGATCCACCCTATTCAGTATCATTTTACTAGTGGGTGTGCCTGCAGGACCGGCATATAATTGGAGTAGTGCACGTGTCCTGAACCATGCACATGTAAATGTGTAAATATAATGGTATTGTCACCCAGTGGGAATAAGGTGTAGTTTCAGACCCCTCCCCCAATCTGCCTCTGAACCTGAAATCGTCCTAAGCACTCTCGGTCATGTCAATAGCGACGGATAGAAGTCAACGTGTTATTTTAATGTTAATTTCATGTTTCTGTCCCTCAATGGGCGTTAAATGCAATTTCCGGCCCTTTTCTGTGTCTATTCACTCTCTGAGATTTCTATAGTTATCCTGAAAATGTTGACAGGCTTTTAACCAAAAAAAAACCAATATTGCGGGCCTCTATTTTCACACTTGGTATTCCCACAGCTACATGTATCTTGACAAAGTTCCATGAACATTCGACCAAAGCTGTGTCCATTCAATGATAATGTATAGACAAGTGCTACAACATGTTACTGTATGTTGCGCGCGGGTGATTGTGTGGGTACAGGTTCCTGTTGCTTCAAAGCATTTTGCTGAGAAGCAAATGGAACTTGATTTTTTTTAATGTGATGTCTAGCACTGTAATATCACTTGTGTGTATTGCACCATGTAAGCGTCTGTGTCTTGTGTGCTGTCCTCAGTGTTTTATAAGGTGGATGGAGGGTGTCTGGTTCCATGCTGCTCCAAAGATTTCTTCTTTGAAGTAACAGGAACGCAACTTGGCTGGGTGGTGCTTAGTTGGTTCGTCGCGATATAGCTGAGATATTTTTGAAAGCCACGCTAAATTCTATTCACTCACTGACCCTTACTTGTATGTTGCATGTTCTCGGTCTCCATTGGGCGTTAAATGTTCTTTTGATTCCTCCTTGGTTTTAGACTCCTTTAATTTTCTGGCCATATAGCTCTGTTAGCTATCCGGACGTAATTTGGTGGCCTTCCAATATAAAATTCCGGCCTCCAACAGGCGTAAGATGCCCTTTTTGGGATTGTTCTCTTCTGTTTCACCCTGACTCCAACACTCTTCAGATGAAGGTTCGTACCATTTCGTCCAATAATTTTGGCCTTTTTCGGCGGTCACAAATATACAAACAGAGACGTATAGAAGTAAACACAAGTCCTGGCTCGTGTAACACTTGTTAATTCAGTAATTCTTCTCTCGAACTTAAAAGTAGAAAGATTGAAATTGGAGCGATATGCAAGCAGTGGGGAAAATTGACATCTGGCGACTAAAAAGCAATCATATGACTAAACAGGAAAGCTTCCCTTGGCATTTCACCTGCAGACCCGAGAATACGGCGGATTCTCGGTCATAGCCTTAGTATTTCAGCCGCGCTTTTGTTGCAGCTGTTAATATAGATACTACATATGAAGTATCCCCACGGCCCCTAGCAACGCCTTAAGCGGAATTAGATACGCTAGCTCATGAGCTGTGATGACAGATCAACTCAAACAAATAACTCATCGGATGTTAATGGATGAGCATCGAAGAGTCTGATGAAGTAATGCCTCAACATGGGGTGAATCTGGCAAATGCTAGAATACCCTAAAAAACTGTCCAGGCTTGGACATTTTCATCTTTTTGTTCCATTTTACGAGATGAAAAGCTGAATTGTCAATTTTTACAAGGATAAGGGGCGATTGTGTCCTTTTACACAGGCGATTATGTAAACCTAATTGGTATAGGTGGTTTCAGCCACCCGGCTCTCCCTTCTGAAAAAACTTTTCCCTGATACTCCAAAATGAAGAAACGTCGAAGGCTGTAACTTAGAGCAGTTATAGCTTATAATACTGATGTTATTGTTTAGCCTGTTGCATAAAACTCGGAGCACAGCTTCATGAGTAAATTCATAATGGATAACATTAGGGTGTACCAGAAAGTTCTGTTTTCATCGTATTCCTTCAAAATTAATGTGTTGTTCTTCGTAAAAGTGCTCAAAAGTATTTTATCTCAAATAAGATGATTATTTACTAACTTACCAGATAGTTTCAGCGAAGAAAATTCCACAAATAAAAGATGGGAAAAATCAGTCCGAAAAATCGTCCGCAAAATGACTTATTTTGGGAATATGATGTCACTGTGATGTCATCATGGTCGCCATCTTGGATATTGTGACATTTTCCGGTAGCGCATGAACCAGTGATACAGTGTGAAAAGTTTCAGCTTCCCAGCCCGGAGGATAATGAAAATAACGAAGCTGTTTCTAGGCTAACTATTCTTTAAATAACAATATAGCCCCACAGATGCCCTTTTGGGGGCCAGAGGGCATCACAGAACCCGGAGCAAAAAAATCCTTCTGATATTGTTCTATATGCCTCAAGTGGTGAGTGTGGCAAATTTGGTGCTTTGGTCCAGCATGTCACGATCCCCCTCCCCCTCAAATATGGCCCTAAGCCACCTCACTATATATTGTATCTGTCAAACAAGTCAGTATTGCCAAAAAGATTATAGTCGAGGAGACACTCCTAATAAAATGACCCAAACCGTAACATAGCGTATAGATGCGATTTTTTTTCATCAATTGATGGCGAATGGTGTCTACATCGATAAACCGTCGGGTGCCACTCGAGCACCCTTGGGCATTTACTCTAGGCCACGCCCCTTTTCCAATATTACGACATAATTAGGTCAAAATTAAACATCAGAAGAAACATGTCATGTTGGGTGTCAAACTGCAGCACTTATTAGGATCAAACTTATTAGGATCATGAAATTAATAGCCAAATATGGTGCGGGCAGGCACCATGGATGATTTAGCTAAAACCGAAATCTCCAAATATCGAAAAATCGATTGAAGTTCATGGGCAATGCTAAATATTTCGAAAACAGAACTAACGTGAACTAACGGTAACCTAAAGATTTGCATATGATTGGCCGCATATGCTATCATTTAGTGAATAATTAGGTTCAAATTATACAAATGGTAATATTTATATGACACACATACGTAAAATAATATCATAAAGTCAGTCAACTGTATCAACAGTCACTTGGACAGATAGTATTGGCAATTTTCGCTCAGTGGGAATTCTAACAAGAGAATAACTTACTTAAATCATAATACATGATACATTATTTATGACTTATTTGTGTCTCTCGTATGTAACCACTGTATTGTAGATTGTTGAGCAACTGTTCATTCTGCTGGCTTACAAAATTAGCACTCGTCATCCTCGTCGTCTTTGTCCACCACCGTCGTCGGTACGGAGACAGTGTGCTCGTTAGCACAGTGGTCCTCTGGGCCTCACTTGCAGTATGCAATTTAGCTGACCGACAGCAACACCGATTTGCTGGACAGAGCGATTCCGACTTGCACGAGAAGGAAACAGTCTGTAAGATTGAGGACGGGGCAACCACGCCAGTGCCGTGATGAGGGGTAGGTATATTGTCTTCCAGTTTCCACCCAAATTGGTCGATGTCAACCGTTGGTTGTTCCACCTTGTCTGCTGCTCGCCAAACCAGAACGTGTAGGCGAGCACGTTTGAGATGACACTTTGCAGACTCTTCTGTCAGACTCTTCTGTCGGTGGGAGACTCCTGATCTTGGGTGGTTCAATCTTCTTGCTGAACGTCGTGTATCTTAGATCATGTTGTTGCTATACTGCCGCCACACAACTGCACGAGGAACCGCAATCCAACCTGCATCCAGTCAGCCTCAGCTGCTCCTGGGTCTGCGAATACCTTTAAATTCAAATCAGACTTCAGAAGGATGTTGATTGCCGATACCTTCCCTTTACCAAATGGGTATGACACGGTATCGCATCCTGAGAGCGCATGTACACCCAGTAGGTCGAAGCACTTGTCTCCCATTATTGATGCCGTGGCGGTGATATAGAGTATTTGGCCGTTGTACTTTCTCATCCGTGAAGACGGTTTGGTCAACCAGAAGAATGTTAGGGTGCACATGCGCTCTCAGGATGCGATGTACCGTGTCATACCCATTCGGTAAAGGGAAGGTATCGGCAGTCAACATCGTTCTGAAGTCTGGCTTGAATTTAAAGATATTCGCAGACCCAGGCGCAGCTGAGGCTGACTGGATGCAGGTTGAATTGCGGTTCCTTGTGCAGTTGTATTGCGGCAGTATATCAACCACACTTAATGATCTGACATACACGACGTTCAGCAAGAAGATTGAACCACCCAAGATCAGGAGTCTCCCACCGGCAGAAGAGTCTGCAAAGTGTCAAATCAAACGTGCTCGCCTGCAAGTTCTGGTTTGGCGAGCAGTAGACCAGCTGGACCCACCAGCGGTTGACATCGGCCAATTTGGAAACTGGAGGACAATATGCCTATTCATCATCACGGCACTGGCGTGGTTGCCCCGTCCCCAATCCTACAGATTGTTGCTTGCTTGTGCAAGTCGGAATCGCCCTGTTCAACAAACCAGTGTAGCTGTCGGTCAGCTAAGTTGTCCTGTACAACATACTGCAAGTGTGGCTCAGAGGAGCTGTGCTAATGAAAACACAGTCTCAGTACCGTCGACGGTGGTGGACGAGGACGACGAGTGGTAATTTTTTAAGCCAGCAGAATGAACAGTTGCTCAACAATCTACAATTCCGTGATTACATACGAGACACAAATAAGTCATACATAATGTATAATGTATTCGTGATTTAAGCCAGTTGTTCTCTTGTTAGAATTACCCCTCAGCGAAAATTGCTGTTGATGCAGTTGACTGAATTTATGTTATTATTTTACGCATGTGTGTCACATAAATATTACCATTTGTATAATTTGAACTTAATTATTCACTAAATGATATCAGATGCGACCAATCATATGGAAATCATCAGGTTACCGTTAGTTCACGGTGATTTTCATTTCTGACGTGAACTATTGATGGCTACCGTAGCATTGCCCATAAACTTCAGTCGATTTTCCGATATTTGGAGATTTTGGTTTTAGCTAAATCATCCATGGGGCCTGCCCGCGCCAAATCTGGCCATTAATTTCATGATCCTAATAACAAACAAGTTCTGTGCTGCATTTTGACACCAAACATGACATGTTTTTTCTGTCTTTTCAGTTTGACCTAACTTGTCATAATATTGGAAAAGGGACGTGGCCTAGAGTAAAATGCCCAAGGGTGCCTGAGTGACACCCGACGGATTATCGATGTAGACACCTTCCGCCATCATTTGATGAAAAAAATCGCATCTATACGCAATGTTACGGTTCAGGTGCCGTTCTCCTTGACTAGTAGTATAGTTCCGGCAAAGGGCCCCTGGGCATGTATTCCTCCGCGGTGATGCGGTCTGGTGGTGATGCGGTCTACCTCCGCGGAGTAAAAGTAGTCCCCAGACATCAAGTACGCTGCATGGTCCGATTGGGTCGTATGAGGTATCAATGTGAAGTATTTGTGAAGGCGCATCTGATGGGCTGGGTGCGGGGTTGAAATATCGTCATTCTGCGCATGCGCAGTAGATCAAGGGTATGGAAATAGACGTTTTGGGGTCTAGGGCAGCTACTAATGGTCCAATTGGGTCATATGAGGTATCAATGTGAAGCATTCGTGAAGGCGCATCTGATGGACTGGGTGTGGGTTTGGAATATCGGCATTTTGCGCATGCGCGGTAGATCAAGGGTATAGAAATAGACGTTTTGTGATCTAGGGGAGCGACTATTGGTCCGATGGGGTCGAGTGAGGTATCAATGTGAAACCTATGTGAGGGGGCATCCGATGGGCTGGATGTGGGGTTGAAATATCGGCATTCTGCGCATGCGCAGTAGACAAAGGGTATGAAATAGACGTTTTCGGGTGTTTGTGGGCCACTAGTGGTCCTATGGAGTCGTATGAGGTATCAATGTGAAGCCTATGTGAGGGGGCATCCGCCTGGACTAGTGTCTCGGCCGTTGTCAACATTCTGCGCATGCGCAGACAGGGAATTGTGGGAAAAGGGTATGGAGATAGACGTTTTGGGATCTAGGGGAGCCCCTATTGGTCCGATTGGGTCAAGTGAGGTATCAATGTGAAGCCTATGTGAGGGGGCATCTGCCTGGACTAGTGTCTCGGTCGTTGTCAACATTCTGCGCATGCGACGACAGGGAATTGTGGGAAAGGGGTATGGAAATAGACGTTTTGAGGTCGAGGTGGGCCACTCGTGGTCCTATGGAGTCGTATGAGGTATCAATGTGAAGCATTCGTGAAGGAGCATCCGACGGGCTGGGTGAGACGTGGAACTGGCGTCATCCTGCGCATGCGCAGTAGACCAAGTGTATGGAAATAGACGTTTTGGGATCTAGGGGAGCCCCTAGTGGGCCGATTGGGTCGAGTGAAGTATCAATGTGAAGCCTATGTGAGGGGGCATCCGTCTGGACTAGCGTCTCGTCCGTGATAGAAATTCTGCGCATGCGCAGACAGGGAATTGTGGGAAAAGGGTATGAAAATAGACGTTTTCGGATCTAGGTGGGCTACTATGGATCCGATGGAGTCGTATAAGTTCTTATTTTGAAGCTCTCGTGAAGGAGCAGCCGACTGGACTCATGGTTTCTCCGTGTTCAACATTCTGCGCATGCGCAGACAGGGAATTGTGGGAAAAGGGTATGGAAATAGACATGGGCCACTATGGGTCCGATGGAGTCGTATGAGGTCTTATTTTGAAGCTCTCGTGAAGGGGCAGCCGTCTGGACTAGTGTGTCGTCCGTGTTCAACATTCTGCGCATGCGCAGACAGGGAATTGTGGGAAAAGGGTATGGAAATAGACATTGTGGGGCCCACATGGGCCACTATAGGTTCGATGGAGTCGTATAAGGTCTTATTTTGAAGCTCTCGTGAAGGAGCATCCGCCTGGTCGCCTGGTTCGGCCGTGTTCAAGAGTCTGCGCATGCGCAATCTGGTCGTAGTATATGGGAGTGTGTTTGGGGTACTAAACCCCTATGGGTCCATGGTTGCCGTGTGGGTTCTGCGCAAGTGTGTGTGACGTCACTTCGGGTTTCACTAAAACTACCTCCGAACACAGAAGAGTTCCAATTTTTCCTTAGACCTTATGCATGTACTTTCATCATCCGGGATTCCCACCGCCTGTATGGAATGCATGTATCCCGTAGAGCTACGTATAGGCGCGCATGTGTGACAGGATGTATAAAACACACTGGTCTGGATCCCACACCTCCATTCCTACGGTTGCAGAGCCATGACGGAGACCTATTCCTATGCGACTCGCATTTTACAGCATGCGACCGTGGTTACCGAGCAGTGGTTCGATCCATGTTAGCAGATGGCAACGACAGAGTTCACAGAAGCGGTCCACGACAGAGTGGACTCGATGGAGGGGTGTGCTATCACTCACCACTACTGGACTATGACAGCCATCCTTGATGCCCGGGCTATGGACCACGAGCGCTCACGCCGGAACCAGCGACGGCTCGTTGGCCTCGTCATGGTTTTTGCCCTATTGACCCTGACGCTGTGGCAATGAGAACGACAGAAAAAGAACGGCTCTTTAGAGTCTCCACGCATGCGCTTATGTGCAACGGATATATACGAGGGTCAGTCACAGTGTGCGTCATTCACCGTTCGCCACCGAGGGACCTGACCATGAATACGAGAGACAGCTGTTTACACCGGACGAGCGGTCAGCTGATCAGTTGGGGTGGGCACGTGCCCCGAGTGAAGCGACAGCAGAACCCAATGAACAAATGACCAAACCTAGCAATGAACCAGACGACGATGCCATTGATTATCCGCCCAGTGACATTTGCATCCATACAACGCAGGCCGGTACGGCATCGGAACCCAAATGAAAGCAGCCAGAAAGGAACTGTGACCCCAGCGCCAGATATTCACAGATAAAATGGGGTGTACGCTTCATGTGGAAAGCCCATAATGCACCATGTTCTGACGTCATAAACTTTTCTTCCCTATAAATACGAGACCATTCAAGCATTGACCATGACGGAGCATATAATACGGGCGTTTCTCAGCTTGACACCCGAGGTTTTCCTGCACGTCTATGCGGATAAGGTCGATATCATGGAGGAGGTGGGAGACATCTGTGATGCGGACCCTACACAACCTTGCCCGGCTCACATTCGTCTGTCCCGGGCGGGCTGGATCAAATTAAAACGGGTGTTGTCTGGTGAACTGGACCGTGACCTCATCCACTTGTGAGTGAGTGAGTGAGTGAGTGAATAGGGTTTAACGTCGCTTTCAACATTTTTTCAGCTATATGACGACGGGGAAGGGAAGAGAGGGGAGGAGGAGGGGCAGGGGTACCTACTTGTAACAGAGCAGATCTAATGCTGCCATTTTATTTCATTCACTTGTGTCACGATGTGTACGTCCGACGCGGCCCCTTCTTTGCTCAATTGGGTCGACTAGATGGTGGTACAGTGCATTTTACCCTTCACCCAGTTCTATGGTCTGCATTGGAAGATGCCGTGGCAGATGTGGATCAAGTGCTTATCAAGTGGTCATCAGACGAGTTGGACTGGTGATTTACCATGGACAATGTGAATCCCACCGAATACTTTTGAATAAATGACAGCCTAGTGGCTCATAGTGCACTGTCGGCTCTCTATCGAACGGCCAAACCCCAGGGGATACAACGTGCCCAAGTCCGAGACTGGTTAAAAAACAAGACACCTATACCTTACATCGAGCTGCCCGCCGCCATTTTCCACGGAACCGGGTCATCGTGGGAGGACTAGATGCCCAATGGCAAGCGGATTTGGTCGATATGAGCGTCTTTGCCAAACGTAACGATGGGAATCGGTATATCTTGACGTGCATCGATATCCTGTCACAGTATGCGTGGGTGGTACCCAACCGGACGAAAACGGGGGCGAATCTCATACCTGCGTTCAAGGACATCTTCAAGACCGGGCGCAAACCCTTGTATTTGCAAACCGAAGAAGGCATGGAATTCCTCAACAGACCGTTCCAAGCCTTTCTCAAGAAACAGAAGGTCTTCTTCTTTCACACCTACAATGAGACCAAGGCTTCCGTTGTGGAAAGGTTCAACAGGACATTCAAAGGTCGCATGTATAAATATTTCACCTATAAGAATACAAGGCGGTACATCGATGTTCTCCCGAAACTTGTGAGTGGTTATAATCGAGCCTATCACCGGAGTATACAGAGAACTCCCATTACCGTGACCCAACGCAATAGCCCAAGTCCGGCGTGTCTTGTACCCCATACAATCGCAACGAATGCCGATTCAAGGTCGGGGACCCTGTACGGATCAGTAAAGTCAAGGGCAAGTTCGAGAAAACTTACTTGCCCAACTGGCGCGATGAGCACTTCCTGATTAAACGGCGCCTACCCCGACAGCGGCGAGTCTATGAACTGGAAGATCTTCAAGGGAAACCGTTGCTAGGGACGTTTTACGAGCTGGAATTACAATCTGTCGTGAAAACAAAGCAAGACTACTACACGGTGGAACGCATCCTAAGAACCGAACGTCGACGTGGCATCCAATTTTATTTCGTCAAATGGCAAGGCTGGCCCAGTTCCTTCAATTCCTGGGTCGCGGCCAACCAGGTGAAACGACTATAAAACCAGACACCACCGCTATCATCCTGCATTCCACGTTCGACCATGAACACAGTGCAATCGTCTCTGAACACAGCGTCTCCCAAAACGCGCAAAGCACAAGTGGGCTTTGTAGTAATATTACTAACCCTGCTGAGTGTGTTGTACGGAGGTGTGTTTTACGACGTAGCCTATCTCAGCACTCTACTCATCCCACCAAAGACACAACCACGAACCGCCAGTCAAACCAGTCTACAGATAGCACCAGTCAATCCCGTGACCGAAACGAGCCCAGTCATCACCACCACCACACCCCGTGCACAGGCTACATCGAGTATAGAGTCAACACCTACACCAAGTGCACCCACTACGTCTGAAAATTCACCGGGTTTCATCACTCACAGTGAACGCCCATTGACAACGATACCAAAGCTCGACGCACCGACGACCGCAGTTCACTCGTACCAAATTTACAAGAGTGGGTTACCACGACAGCGGATACACCTCCAACCATGGACCCTCGGTGGCAACATCCCTTCACCTGCGTCATCGCCGGACCGACGGGTTCCGGCAAAATGCACTTCGTCAGGAAGCTCTTCGAACACGCCGACAGCATGATTACTCCACCCATTGCCCGAGTCGTGTGGTGTTACGGAGAATGGCAGGCGGCGTACGCAGCAATGCCCCACATCACGTTCGTGGAAGGGCTACCCAACCTGGCCTATTTGGAACCGGACACCTTGGTGGTTCTGGATGATCTCATGGCGGAGACGGATGCGCGGGTCACTTAACTCTTTACCAAAGGCAGCCATCATCGACGTTTTAACATCATCTACATTGTGCAGAATCTGTTCAGTAAAAACAAAGAACATCGGAACATCAGCTTAAATGCCCACTACCTGGTGGTCTTCAAAAACCCGAGAGATACCACTCAAGTACTGAACCTGGCGAGACAGATGTACCCTGGACGCACTGCGTTTGTGTTGGAAGCCTTTAAAGATGCGACAACCCTTCATGCTCTTCGACCTGAAGCAAGCCACCCCCGACTACCTTCGTCTACGGACCGGTATCTTTCCCGGAGAGACCCACCACGTGTACGTGCAAAAATAATGTAAACACACCCACAGTGGTTCCCCCAGCTGGGGTGTGTGTTTGATGTTGGGGATAATAAAAGAATTAATACCACATCATGGTTGACTTTTGTCTCTGTTCAATATTCACGAGGTAGGTAGATAAAAAGGGCAGCGTTGTGGGTTCTAGCATCAGTTGTACATGATGTCTGCTCGAGTACGGAAGCATGCTCAGACGCTCCGTGTATTCGAACCATTGTACGCGGCGCAGACCCTGCTCTCGTGTGCTGTCTGTGTGAGATTGGACTCAATATCTTAAAAGGCAACGTACCACTGACTCCGGCTCAGAAGGCGAAGTTGGCCAAGCATAAGACAGGTCTGCGAACCTTAGTCCAGAAGCGAGTCTCTCAAACACAAAAGAAAAAGGTGTTACAGAAAGGCGGCTTTCTCGGGGCCATTTTAGCACCGTTGGCGGCTTCCGTGTTGGGTCCAGTATTGGGTGGACTGTTCGGCCGACAATGAACCACAAGAAAAAAATGGTCCTCGTCGAACCTCGGCTCCTTCAAAACCTCCAATCACCGTACCCCGTACCCTCTACGGTGAAGACGATAAACACACTCGATGAAGAGATGCGTCAGATCTTACAACGACCGGGGTTAAGCGATAGTGAGAAAGTACAACAGTACAATGAAACGCTTCAGCGGTACATGACGTTCATGGACCAATACAAAACCCTCTCTACCCCAGCAGCAGCACCACCACCAACCTCAGCACCGCTCCAACAGCCGCCATTACCAAGGGTACCACCCACAGCCCCACAGGGGGTCGAAGACGAAGTCCTGAAGAGTGTACCTGCATCGTTCAGGAAACAAGCTGGCCTGGTATTACAACGGATGAAACAGAATCCTAACATGACTTGGAATGATAAAGGTGAACTACTGGTACAGAATCTGGTGGTCCCCGGTACCCACATGACGGATTTAGTGAATGACCTGATGCGTCAACGCAGGTCGCACACGAATCCTCGAGGATGGGAGGTCTTCGCTCAGGGCTTGACAGACATGCATGTACCACAGGAATTAGTGGAGAACCCCCAGCGCTGGGCCTGGATGCAGCGTGAATCGCCGGTGTACGCACAACGACAGACTCCACAACCTTCTTGGGAAGCCGAGTGGGAACCGGAGTCACCCCCCAAAACACCACCACGGCGGGCACCTACTTTTTCACCCCTTTTACCACGCCACCCCCTGCAACCACCAAGATCTAAGTCACCGCGACCATCACGACGATTAGAGCCCAAGGGCTGGGAGAAGTATTAAAACCAACAGCAGCAGCAGGAAAGCTCAGTCGTCATGTTTTACCTCACCCTACCCAGTAACAGCTCGGCTGATGTGTTTCCTGACAACACCTTGAACAAGTACGTCACCCAGTTACCGCAACCCTTGCATTTACCTGGACGCTGGGAACGTGGACTCGTGGATATCCAATACCCTTACTCGTGGTACAACGTGCGAGGTGTTGAAGTGTGGTACGAGGTGACCTACGAAGGACAAGAAACCCGACTCACCCTACCCGAAGGCCAATACGATACTCCCAAGGAGTTCATGGGTGGGCTGAGAAGTCTCTACGGGACGTCACGAATACTTCACAACCCATAAAAACTTTCCCCTTCAAAAATCATGTGGACTTCGATTACAACGCACACAACGACAAGGCCAGTCTCACTCTCAGCCCCAACGTGAGTGTCGAAATCAGACCTACCCTACAGCAAATGCTGGGTCTCCATCTACAGGGGTACGCTGGCCCCATCGGCGAGACAGGCCGCATCCCGATGGACATGCGTGGTGGTATGTATGGCCTGTACATCTACTCAGACGTGGTCGATGCACACATTGTCGGAGACAGCAACGTACCTCTACTACGCCTCTGCCCTGTGAAAGGCAAGTATGGAGCTCAAGTCACCCACAGTTTCAGGCACATCGTTTATCTACCGGTCAGTCAAACCGATATTAGCTCCATCGTCATCGATATAAGAGACGACACCGGTCAACCGATCGCATTCGAGCGTGGGAAAGTGGTGCTGACACTTCATTTCCGTCAAGTCCGAGCGGTTCACTTTGCATAATGAAGGTGCCTTACGAGTGTGATGCACGCAGCTATATGGACTATTATACCCAACAGGTCGCGGGTAGCTTTCCGGTCATTGCAGATACACGCATGCAACGAGGACATGGGCTGGGGAACATACTCGGGAGCATCGTCAAAACCTTCCTCCCCTTGGTGACGCGTGGGTCAAAGCGATCGGCAAACAAGCGGTACGCTGTGCACTGCAAGTCGCGGGTGATGTCTTGGGCGGTGCGGCACCCAAAGAAGCACTGAAACGCCGAGCCCAAGAAGGAGGAGGCGTCTTGGTCGCCAAAGCACAACGCACCGTAGGGAATAAAAGACCTGCACCACCGAGACCACACATCAGTCGACGACCGATCCAGCGACGACGCACATCGAAGACCCAGGATATCTTTTCTTAAACATGGCTTTCATCCATGCCGAGTCGTGTCCTTCTACCAACAGTGAATTTGATTTATGGACCGTCCCACCTACTCAGACCAGTCCCGAAGAGGGTCAATCGGTGGAACATCTCCCCCTTTCCAGCATTGCAGCCACAGGCCCCAGTGAATTCACCATCACCAACGCAGATACGAATTACCTGGATTTAGCCCATACGTACCTATATGTGAAAGCTAAAATCACCAATAAAGATGGGTCTGTCCTCAAAGCAGATGCACCCGTGGGTCCAGTGAATCTCTGGCTTCATTCGCTATTCCAGCAAGTGGATATAGCCCTCAGTGATAAACTGGTGAGCGCCTCAACGAACACGTACCCGTACCGAGCCTACATCGAAACACTGTGATCCTACGGGCGTGACGCTAAAAAGTCGTATTTGACAGCCCCGTTGTTCTACCGAGATACCCCAGGCAAGATGGAAGCGGGTCCCGATAATGACGGCTATACGGAGAGAGTGGATGTCACAGCAGAGAGTCACTCGGTCGATATGATGGGACGTCTGCATGCGGACTTATTCATGCAGGACCAATACCTCTTGAATGGAGTACCTGTCAAAATACGACTAGTGCGCGCAACGCCTGCGTTTGTCTTGATGGCCCCGAATGAGGACCTCGAGTATAACATTGTCATCCAAGAAGCCAGTCTGTTTGTACGCACAGTGAAACCGAGCCCAGGTGTACAGTTGGGGCACATCAGAGCCTTGGAGAAAAAACCCAGCCCAGTACCCGATTCGACGAGTACAGACCAAGGTCTTTTCCGTCAATCAAGAAAACCTGTTCCTGGGGGATTTGTCCAAGCGTTTAACCCTAGCTTGTGTGGAGAACGTCAGTTATAATGGGACTCTCTCGAGGAATCCGTTCAACCTAAAAGCGTTCAACATCAATTTCGTGGCCCTGCATGTGGATGGCCAACAGGTACCGGCACGGCCCTTACAACCTAACTTCGGACCGGCCAATTACATTCGGAGCTATCTGAACCTCTTCCCAGCAACTGGCCAATTCAACCAAGACGAGGGAAATATGATCAGTCGAGACGATTTCGGCAAAGGATACACATTGTTCTGTTTCGATCTGACCCCCACCATAGACAACGATCATCAACTGAGTCTCGTCAAGAAAGGCAACTTACGCTTGGAACTGCATTTCGGGACACCTTTACCGAAAACCATCAATGTGATTTGCTACGCTGAGTTTGACAACATTATTCAAATCGATAAAAGCCGTAACGTCCTGTGTGACTTTGCCACCTAACATGGATACAGACCAGATACGCACCGTGCTGGAGAATGACCCAGGGACACGCATGGTCTTTCAAGGCGTGTTCGCCCGAGATGTGTTCCCATTAAACCGTGTGTATCGTGCAGCTTACGCCCTGAATACAGACCCGATGGATCGGCCCGGTCAACACTGGGTGGCCGTGTACTTGACAGAAGAGCAGGGCGAATACTTTGATCCGTACGGCCTACCACCCCTCCATCCCGATTTAGCAGACTTCATGGATCAAGGCACAGAGACGTGGTGTTGGAATACCAAAACGTTGCAAAGACTGACCAGTAGTGTGTGCGGACAATATTGCTTGTTTTACCTGTACCATCGATGTCAAAGATATTCCATGCAGACGATCGTCCATATGTTTGACGAGTACCCCAAGGCCGAGGACCGAGATGTACTCGTATATGACTGGGCTGCCGTTCATTTCAATGTACAAGTCCCGTTCTGGGCTTAAATTTTTTCACGTAAAGCCCCCTGTTCTGGGCTTCAGTTTTTTCACGTGGTTGTTCTCACATTGTTGTTGTTCACTGAATAAAAAAAATGAGATCTCAAAACTCTGTCGTGTGTGTTTCCTGTGTGAGCATAATGCCCCATGTGGGACATGTGGGGATTCAGCCCATGAATGGGCTTAGAAAAATAGCCAATCAGTGGCCTAGGATGGGATCAAACGTAACCCATCAATGACTAGAAAACAATGCAAGAGCACTGCAGTAAAATAGAGAGCCAATGAAATCAGCCCACAGACCAAGTACATGTTTTGGTCTAGGTTAAGAATGGGCATTCCAGCACAAATATTTTGACGAGGAGTTACAAATTACAAGAGCAACAGGTGGAGTGAAGTGAGGTTCGAGGTGTGGGTAAAGACCAGGAAGACGGCGAGTGGAGACTTGTCCAACACCTATAGATTAAGTTTATTATATTTATTAAGCTTTGTTCGTGCCAATACGATTCTGTGAAAAACTGAGGGTTCCCCACTGGCCATTTCACATAGGGAAATAGATGGTAATATTGTGGGAGACCCTCCTCTATACATGGATGCGTCGGAAGAATGGATAAAGGCTAGGCCTGGAGAGGGCCGGACATTGCACTGCGCAGGCGTGCGGCCGAATAGCCCGCGCAGGCGTACAGCTGGGAAAAACCCGCGCAGGCGTGTGGCCGGGCCGGGCGGAAACCCCGGATGTTGAAGAGTACCCGGATGTTGAAGAGGTCCCGGATGTTGAAGAGGTCCCGAATGTTGAAGCGGTGGCGGATTTTACAGTACATGCATTCCATACAGGCGGTGGGAAACCCGGATGTTGAAAATACATGCATAAGGTCTAAGGAAACCCGAAGTGTCGTCACACACACTTGCGCAGAACCCACGCCACAACCATGGAGCCATAGGGGGTTAGTATCCCAAACACACCCCTATGTGTTTATTTCTATACTACGACCAGACTGCGCATGCGCAGACTCTTGAACAAGGACGAACCAGGCATCCAGACGGATGATCCTTCACGAGAGCTTCAAAATAAAACCTCATACGACTCCATCGGACCCATAGTGGCCCATGTGGGCCTCACAATGTCTATTTCCATACCCTTTTCCCACATTTCCCTGTCTGCGCATGCGCAGAATGTTGAACACGGACGACACACTAGTCCAGACGGCTGCCCCTTCACGAGAGCTTCAAAATAAGACCTCACACGACTCCATCGGACCCATAGTGGCCCATGTCGGCCCCACACTGTCTATTTCCATACCCTTTTCCCACAATTCCCTGTCTGCGCATGCGTAGAATGTTGAACACGGAGGAACCATGAGACCAGTCGGCTGCTCCTTCACGAGATCTTCAAAATAAGACCTCATACGACTCCATCGGACCCATAGTAGCCCACCTAGATCCGAAAACGTCTATTTCTATACCCTTTTCCCACAATTCCCTGTCTGCATATGCGCAGAATGTCAAACACGGACGAGAGGCTAGTCCAGGCGGATGCTCCCTCACATAGGCTTCACATTGATACCTCACTCGACCCAATCGGCCCACTAGGGGCTCCCCTAGATCCCAAAACGTCTATTTCCATACCCTTGGTCTACTGCGCATGCACAGAATGACGTCAGTTCCACGTCTCACCCAGCCCGTCGGATGCTCCTTCTCGAATCCTTCACATTGATACCTCAAACGACTCCATAGGACCACGATCGAGTGGCCCACCTCAACCCCAAAATGTCTATTTCAATACCCTTTTTCCACAATTCCCTGTCTCCGCATGCGCAGAGTGTTGACAACGACCGAGACACTAGTCCAGGCAGATGCCCCCTCACATAGACTTCACATTGATACCTCACTTGACCCAATCGGACCAATAGGGGCTCCCCTAGATCCCAAAACGTCTATCTCCATACCCTTTTCCCACAATTCCCTGTCTGCGCATGCGCAGAATGTTGACAACGGCCGAGACACTAGTCCAGGCGGATGCCCCCTCACATAGGCTTCACATTGATACCTCATACGACTCCATAGGACCACTAGTGGCCCACAAACACCCGAAAACGTCTATTTCCATACCCTTTGTCTACTGCGCATGCGCAGAATGCCGATATTTCAATCCCACACCCAGCCCATCGGATGCCCCCTCACATAGGTTTCACATTGATACCTCACTCGACCCAATCGGACCAATAGTGGCTCCCCTAGATCCCAAAACGTCTATTTTCATACCCTTGGTCTACCACGCATGCGCAGAATGCCGATATTCCAACCCCACATCCAGTCCATCAGATGCGCCTTCACGAATGCTTCACATTGACACATCATATGACCCAATTGGACCATTAGTGGCTGCCCTAGACCCCAAAGCGTCTATTTCCATACGCTTGGTCTACTGCGCATGCGCAGAATGACGATATTTCAACCCCGCACCCAGCTCATCAGATGCGCCCTCACAAATGCTTCACATTGATACCTCATACGACCCAATCGGACCATGCAGCGTACTTGATGTCTGGGACTACTTTTTCTCCGCGGAGGCAGACCGCATGACCACCAGACCGCATCACCGCGGAGGAATACATGCCCAGGGGCCCTTTGCCGGCACTATAGTGACCCGGAGTTATCGCCCCCTAGAAAGGTAACAATTGGAACTCTTCTGTGTTCGGAGGTAAATTTTCTCTTCAATCCGTAGACAACACTACTTCTGTCTTATGTTTTAAATTTTGTTGTTCTTGTGGTATCTCCAGTATTTTATTATGGATCGATACCAAACGTTGGATATGCCTTACCGATGGGGCAAAGCGCAACTATTCATTTTGCGGTCAAATATCCTTCACTGGCCAATAAATCGTTCAATGTTGGAAATTGCATATGTAACTACACTGCAGGACTTTCCAATTTGAGTTACTTCCCTTTATTTCCCCATGAAATTACATCATGAAACATGCAATCCGATACAGACCTCCTTTCCTCTATGCACATTTATTTCACATAGCTCGCACTGATAATACCGGTGCTATCGAGAAAAATGGCCAGCTGTGATACTCGAATTTTTCATAGCATACATCAAATTCTCCCACAGAACCCTGTATACATTATAATATTCAACATGAATCATCCCTTAATCATCTTCCAATCCAGGCCCATGCCACACCTACCTCTTGCCATGCCAAACATTAACATCGGTGAATACAGATAAATCAACTAACCGTTCCAAATACCTAATAATGAATGTATTTGCCAAGAGTATCTAGTTTACAGTAAATACTTATTTTTTTTCTTCGTTTCTAGCATATAGAAACCCAAACAGTTATAAACAAATCTTTCCACGAATCTCTGGATCTCCAGCAATAATGATAACTGATCTATTGGTTGTCGTTGGCGACTGGTAAATGTATCTGGGAGATATAACCTGTGACAATGTCACTAGCATTCGATTACTCTGCGGACTAGATAAGAGTCTTCTGCTCTTAAGTTTGCGTGCTAAATCGTGCCAACCTAATATATTTGTATCACTCCAAAATGTTTGGGTGGGCTTTCGAAGTCCACGAGTTCTAGTTTCATCATGTCAGTTTAGAACATCTATTACTACCCCCAGCCTATATCATATATCAGGTCAAACCGTATTATTCCCCTGATTTACCATCTTGGTTTACCTAGATTGACCTGCATGCATGCTGCACGAGTGAATTCGAGTTAGGTGCAGGATTGGCTTTTTTTTTAGATACTTTTCAAATTTCCTATGCTTTAACATGGTGCTAAATAGTATACTTGGCAATATTGTGCAGATATTTTTGCTAAACTCCGCAGTAAGCAGAAAAGTGGGTTACTTTAAAAGCATCTATATTCAATATTTAGCACTTTTATAATCTAGTCTAATTAGAATATAATCGCATTAAAATATCCGTAACATCGTGTCGGAGAAGGGACAATATATTCAATATTTAGCACCTTTATAATATTATCTAATTAGAATAGATTCGCACATAAATATGTAGCTGACGTCTGAGAACAGACAATATATTGAATATTTAGCATTTTGATAATATCATTTAACTAGAAGAGATTCGCAGTTAAATATCTATCTGGCGTCTGGGGAAAAACAATATATTCAATATTTAGCACCTTTATAATATCATATAATTAGAAAAGATTCGCACTTACATATGTAGCTGGCGTCTGAGAAAAGTCAATATATTTAATATTTTATAATATCTGTAACACCGTGTCGGAGAAAGGACAATATATTCAATATTTAGCACATTTATAATATCATCTAATTAGAATATATTCGCATTTAAATATATAGGTGACGTTTGAGAACAGACAATATATTGAATATTTAGCACTTTGATAATATCATCAAATATGAAGAGATTCGCAGTTAAATATCTATCTGGAGTTTGAAGAAAGACCATATATTCAATATTTAGCAGCTTTATAATATCATATAATTACAAAAGATTCGCAATTAAATATGTAGCTGGCGTCTGCGAAGAGATATTATATTCAATATTTAGCACTTTTATAATCCATACTATTTAGAAGAGATTCGCAGTTAAATATCCACAAGAGCCTTTTCGGAGAGCAGACAATATATTCAATATTTAGCACTTTTATATTCTAGTCTAATTAGAAGATATTCGCATTAAAATATCTGTAACACCGTGTCGAAGAAAGGACAATATATTCAATATTTAGCACCTTTATAATATTATCTAATTAGAATAGATTCGCACTTAAATATGTAGCTGACGTCTGAGAACAGACAATATATTGAACATTTAGTACTTTGATAATATCATCTAATTATAAGAGATTCGCAGTTAAATATCTAGCTGGCGTGCGAGAGAGACAATATATTCAATATTTAGCACCTTTATAATATCATCTAATTAGAAAAGATTCGCACTTAAATATGTAGCTGGCGTCTGGGAAAGACAATATATTTAATATTTAGCACTTTTATAATCTATACTAAATAGAAGAGATTTGCAGTTAAATATCCAAAGAGTCTTTTCGGAGAAAGACAATATATTCAATATTTAGAACTTTTATAATCTACTCTAATTAGAAGAGATTCGCATTAAAATATATGTAACACCGTGTCGGAGAAAGGACAATATATTCAATATTTAGCACCGTTATAATATCATCTAATCAGAATATAATTTGATTGTTGCAATCAAGTACCAAAGGAAGATGTTGTTTTTTTGGCGTTTTGTTTCTTTCGAAATTACATTGAAAGGGACCGATTGTCTCCGAAACACCTTCGGTCATCGTTGAATAATTCGTTTGTTTAACAAGGAAGAACGATAGAATAATCTGTTATTGTCTGAGTGGAGTTACACAGACCACAAATGAAAATGTACTTGGGACTGCCTTAAATCTCCTTATTCACCAGCCCATGCAAGTTTGAAAATATGTAGCATTTGTGCTAATTATACAATATATTTTCTTTGAGGAGAGGCAGTCGGACAATTTGAAACTGCGATTTAGAAGAAATATTCAATATTTATCATGGCTGCAATTTAGAAGAAATATTCAATATTTAGCATTTGTGCTAATTATACAATATATTTTCTTTCGGGAGAGGCAGTCTGACAATTTGCGTTTGTGAGTTATCATAAATACTGAACATTTCTTCTGGCTGCAATTTAGAAAAAAAATTCAATATTTAGCATTTGTGCTAATTATACAATATATTTCCTTTGGGAACAGGCAAGTCAAAGTGCTAACTAGCAGTAATCCTAGAAATTATCTTCAAAGTAGCACACCCCTTTCTAAATACCACTGATTTTAGAAATTATTTGCGAAGTAGCAGATCTGCTAAATAGCATACAAGACAATAATAACCATTCCTGCACCTTAGTGGTGAATTCTCGGTCAGCAATTGTTGACACGCTTAATCGAAACGATCCAGGGACATTTCTTAAACTACCCGCACAGGGGTCTTCTCTGAATACTGCACAACAATCTAAATGTCAATGTCAGGGAGATGAATGTTTCCAGGAATTCAGAATGTATTCACTGAATGAGCTCCCTGAAATTGGTCAGAAAATTGTCCTGGATTTTCAGAATTGATTACCTGAAAATGAGTGGGAATGTATTTATAGGCCCAACCTCCCCACAGCGCATGCTCCATTTTATATTACTATGTCCCAGCGGAGTCCACGATACTTCGACCCGCGACATTTCGGTAGTAAGTCGGGGGTGTGACATTTCGGCAGTAAGTCGTTGGTGCGACATTTCGGCAGTAAGTCGAGGGCGTGACAATTCGGCCAGCGACATTTCGCAGTCATTTTATTCATCTTATCTCAAGAATGAGTATGCATAGATACACCAAACTTACCTCACACATGCCTGTGGTCATAAAAGTGAAGACTATCGAAAATCAGTGTTTACACCTGTACATAAGAAAACCCACTTGTGAACATGAAAATTGTGTCGGTTCTATCTGTTCTATTTTATTCCTACGAAGTAGGCTCTCATTTGCAAATTGTCCGGTAATGAGTGAGTGAGTGAGTCAGTCCATCCGAAACCTTTCGTCGGTAAAATAAGGAGAACCGTTGACATTAGGATCTTGATTTTTGGCATGAAGGTGCATTAGGGGACTGTTACCAGCAAGTTTTGAGCTGACCTACCTTTGAAAATTTCTGGTGATTTTTTATGAAAATCTCTGCTGATTCTGACTTGGGAAGTGCCCATCTTAATATAGGCAGGATTTCGACTAGGGGAAGGGGGGGGGGGGAGGGGATTTCCAAGAGTTCAGTTCGCGCCTACTTCGTAGGTCCTGTGACGTTAGTCACACTGCCATGTTTAGTATCTTCAAACCAAATTATAACGACGATTTAGTTTGACCTGGTCTCCAGAAAATATAGGTCAGTCTCACTGATTTTGGATAGGCTTCTGTTTCATGACCACATGCATATGTGATGTATGGTTGGTGTATACCTAGGCATATTCATTCTTGATATGATGAAAAAATTTGACCGCAGAGATGTCGCGAGCCGCAATGTCGTACCCCTACTTTCTGCCGAAAGTCGTGGGTCGAAATGTCGCCTGCCATCGCCCCAGCGAGATGCTTGACGATTAACGATTCTACAGCACAATTTTCATTTCTGTCAACCCTATCTGGCCTGGGCGATTTTGGGGTACTGCAGCATGGGGAAGGACCATTTTGCATCCCCCACCCAAATATTTTCTTACTCCTTGTGCTACGGAGATGTTATTTCTTCTGGGGTCAAGCTCTACCAAATAAATGTAAAAGATTCCAAGATGGTCACAATGATGTCATGCTATGAATGCCTTTTTCGTTGTTTTTTGTTTGTCATTCCCCCCCCCCCCATTTTCTTTATTTTACGTTATTTTCTCAAGAAAACTACATAATAAATTAGCAAATAATTATTTGATGTGAAATAAAATAATTCTGAACACTTTTATGAGTAAAATCGCAAAAATAAAGGAAAACGACAAAAACGCAACATTTCAGTCACATTCTCGTGCTATTATGATCCTATGATCCTCTGTCCGAAGGGTATGCAAATATGCTCAAATTTGGTGGGGGGGGGGGAGGAGCACAATAGTCTAGGTCCTGTTATATGGTTCATATATATATAACGTGTGAACGGAGATCTCTCCGTCATAGACGGATTTCTTGCTACTGTACAATAAATCTCGGTTGCTCTCGACACTTTTTGCAATTCAAACATTGGTTCGTCTACACAACTGACCGACTTTCTGCACTAGTTCCAGCTCGTGTTGATATGCTTGCTATTCAAATATCTATGCCTATAAGGTTTCGATTCTAGGAAAACTGTAGTTAAACGGATTTCGATTCGAAAATGAGTCAATATATCCATATTTGGAACTTATCTCGGAAAGCTCACATTTAATACGAAGTTTTTGTTACTTCGCCATATTACGGTACATATAGTTATTAATTCAGTGATTCATCTCGAAGGCATATAGTTTCCCATCTTGCCTAGGCAAGACCAGCCCTTACACGAGGGAGTAGATCTTGCGGCAGGATACGCCTTGTCCCGTTTCCAGATTATGAACATCATGCCGATACCGAGGGCTGTACATCTTTGCTTTGCAGGTTTGTTTCACCCATGCATGGTCTTGTCAGGTGAATGTAATATCTGTGTGTATTTTTATGTATCTATGTTTGACCCTAGGGGTCGAATATTTGACCCGAAGTGGGGGGTCGAATATTTGACCCGAAGGGTCAACCAGATACATATTGTAATGCTGAAGAAATTGACCGGCTCTGTGTCTTGCTAACACAGTAAAAGATAGTTCTTACACTACAAGAAAGAGGTCTGAAACTTCCTTCTTTAGAGTGTCCAGGTTTCTGTGTTTTTAATGTTCGTGTATAGTTTCAGGTCTGATAAGTTTAAGTTACATTTGTATTTATCTAATTTTATGCGTGTATTTTCCAGTGGCACTACTTTCCTGCTCAAAATATGTCGTCTGCTAAACCACAGATTTTGAGAGGTGCATGTTGAGTGATTTTGTCAGGCTGACTCATTCTCATTAGAAAGCGTGTTTGGGCAATAATTTAGAATTAAATAATACCAGTATAAGTGTAATTCATTTTAGAAAACAATGGAATATTTCACTTCGCCTGTATTCATTTACATTTTCATGAAATATGTGTGTTGAGTTACAGTTTGAAATTTTCGCCATTTAAGCTTACCCCTCAAGACCCTCTCCATTATCTTTTTATGGTAAGTTTCTAAAATCCAGTGGTGGTCAAATCTTTTACGTAATAATTTCCCTGTATTCAGAAATGTTTTTCCCCATTCTGCTTCTGAAATATTCATGGAATGTTGTAAGAATTTTTCCCTGATCTACACAAAGAGCTCTGCATATTACAGGCACCCAATGCTTGAAACTACACTGAATTTAGAGATTGGAGTGTTCCAGATATTTCCGGATTTTTCAGAATGTCAAAAAAATTCCCGGTTTTTCCGATTAGTCTCACCCGAACATGTTGTTGTTGTTGCTATATTTGTAGATAATTAATTCCGTTAAACCATTCCAGCAAACGAAAAAAATTTGGCGTGGGTTTGAGAATGCCCCAAAAATATAAATTATGTGAATAAAATTTGAGGTATGTACCTCTGGGGGTTTAATAAGTTCGAAATGACGAGTTTCTGAGTGATCAGCGTTATTAACCTCCAGGGTAGACGTTGAAGGGTAAGGAGTACAGGCATCATGAACACAGAGCTAAGTAGAACTGTTTTGTCAGAGATTTTTTGAAAATTTAAAATTAATTTTTTTTTAAATTTTAAAATTTTAATTTTTTTGAACATCTTGGAAACACTAAATTATTATATAGCTTACTGTAATACTCAAACATGGTCATATTTTAAAGCGCGAGCCCGTGTTTGCCAAGCTTGGAAAATTACACTATATAGTATATACCCTAGATACATAGACCAGGTCAATAACATGGCCTCGAAAATGACGCTGAGAGAAAAAAACGCCTTCTTTTAAATCGGTCTAGGGGGCGATCGAACCAGCGCACGAAATGTGCCAAAGTTGTATGCCCTTGAACGAGGACATCCTAGAGCTTATGTCGACGTGTCATTATCCCAACAACTGTTACTAATTATCACTGTACACCCAGATGAAGTTCGATGTTACGCTAAATTTTCTTTAGTCGGACAAGATCGTGGCCAGAAATTGTAAATGTAAACCTCACTGAACAGGCAGTTTTGGCCAGTCGTCTCTTCCATCACCGCATAACTTGGTCTGTTTTTTTTAAGCATGGTGTCAATACATAACGTACCTGTGCTGACATTACTCCATGACATCGCCCTATGGTAAATCCATGCGTTGTTTTCTTGTATAGTCCTTTTCGCGGTTACAAATTTACAACAACAACCCTATGTTAAACGCACTGCATTCTGGGATCGGAGATGTGATACTTTCACTTCCTGTGCTGCTAGAAAAAAACGCACGGATTTACCATAGGGCGATGTCATGGAGTAATGTCAGCACAGGTACGTTATGTATTGACACCATGCTTAAAAAAACCAGACCAATTTATGCGGTGATGGAAGAGACGACTGGCCAAAACTGCCTGTTCAGTGAGGTTTACACTTACAATTTCTGGCCACGATCTTGTCCGACTAAAGAAAATTTAGCGTAACATCGAACTTCATCTGGGTGTACAGTGATAATTAGTAACAGTTGTTGGGATAATGACACGTCGACATAAGCTCTAGGATGTCCTCGTTCAAGGGCATACAACTTTGGCACATTTCGTGCGCTGGTTCGATCGCTAGACCGATCTAA
Organism: Hanleya hanleyi; assembly: GCA_036873755.1. Lineage (NCBI taxonomy): Eukaryota > Metazoa > Mollusca > Polyplacophora > Lepidopleurida > Hanleyidae > Hanleya > Hanleya hanleyi. The sequence goes on along the minus strand of JAVTVY010017133.1, from coordinate 31,722 downwards.
AAGAAGGTGTTTTTTTCTCTCAGCGTCATTTTCGAGGCCATGTTATTGACCTGGTCTATGTATCTAGGGTATAAGTATATAGTGTAATTTTCCATGCTTGGCAAACACGGGCTCGCGCTTTAAAATATGACCATGTATGAGTATTACAGTAAGCTATATAATAATTTAGTGTTTCCAAGATGTTGAAAAAATTTTAAATTTCAAAATTTACAAAAATTTAATTTTAAATTTTCAAAAAATCTCTGACAAAACAGTTCTACTAAGCCCTGTGATCATGAATATTTATTAGCTGGAATCCCGTGAATCCCTGTGTTTTTAATGTTCGTGTATAGTTTCAGGTCTGATAAGTTTAAGTTACATTTGTATTTATCTAATTTTATGCGTGTATTTTCCAGTGGCACTACTTTCCTGCTCAAAATATGTCGTCTGCTAAACCACAGATTTTGAGAGGTGCATGTTGAGTGATTTTGTCAGGCTAACTCATTCTCATTAGAAAGCGTGTTTGGGCAGTAATTTAGAATTAAATAATACCAGTATAAGTGTAATTCATTTTAGAAAACAATGGAATATTTCACTTCGCCTGTATTCATTTACATTTTCATGAAATATGTGTGTTGAGTTAAAGTTTGAAATTTTCGCCATTTAAGCTTACCCCTCAAGACCCTCTCCATTATCTTTTTATGGTAAGTTTCTAAAATCCAGTGGTGGTCAAATCTTTTACGTAATAATTTCCCTGTATTCAGAAATGTTTTTCCCCATTCTGCTTCTGAAATATTCATGGAATGTTGTAAGAATTTTTCCCTGATCTACACAAAGAGCTCTGCATATTACAGGCACCCAATGCTTGAAACTACACTGAATTTAGAGATTGGAGTGTTCCAGATATTTCCGGATTTTTCAGAATGTCAAAAAAATTCCCGGTTTTTCCGATTAGTCTCACCCGAACATGTTGTTGTTGTTGCTATATTTGTAGATAATTAATTCCGTTAAACCATTCCAGCAAACGAAAAAACTTTTGGCGTGGGTTTGAGAATGCCCCAAAAATATAAATTATGTGAATAAAATTTGAGGTATGTACCTCTGGGGGTTTAATAAGTTCGAAATGACGAGTTTCTGAGTGATCAGCGTTATTAACCTCCAGGGTAGACGTTGAAGGGTAAGGAGTACAGGCATCATGAACACAGGGCTAAGTAGAACTGTTTTGTCAGAGATTTTTTGAAAATTTAAAATTAATTTTTTTTAAATTTTAAAATTTTATTTTTTTTAAATTTTAAAATTTTAATTTTTTTGAACATCTTGGAAACACTAAATTATTATATAGCTTACTGTAATACTCAAACATGGTCATATTTTAAAGCGCGAGCCCGTGTTTGCCAAGCTTGGAAAATTACACTATATAGTATATACCCTAGATACATAGACCAGGTCAATAACATGGCCTCGAAAATGAGGCTGAGAGAAAAAAAACGCCTTCTTTTAAATCGGTCTAGCGATCGAACCAGCGCACGAAATGTGCCAAAGTTGTATGCCCTTGAACGAGGACATCCTAGAGCTTATGTCGACGTGTCATTATCCCAACAACTGTTACTAATTATCACTGTACACCCAGATGAAGTTCGATGTTACGCTAAATTTTCTTTAGTCGGACAAGATCGTGGCCAGAAATTGTAAATGTAAACCTCACTGAACAGGCAGTTTTGGCCAGTCGTCTCTTCCATCACCGCATAACTTGGTCTGTTTTTTTTAAGCATGGTGTCAATACATAACGTACCTGTGCTGACATTACTCCATGACATCGCCCTATGGTAAATCCATGCGTTGTTTTCTTGTACACTCCTTTTCGCGGTTACAAATTTACAACAACAACCCCATGTTAAACGCACTGCATTCTGGGATCGGAGATGTGATACTTTCACTTCCTGTGCTGCTAGAAAAAACGCACGGATTTACCATAGGGCGATGTCATGGAGTAATGTCAGCACAGGTACGTTATGTATTGACACCATGCTTAAAAAAAACAGACCAATTTATGCGGTGATGGAAGAGACGACTGGCCAAAACTGCCTGTTCAGTGAGGTTTACACTTACAATTTCTGGCCACGATCTTGTCCGACTAAAGAAAATTTAGCGTAACATCGAACTTCATCTGGGTGTACAGTGATAATTAGTAACAGTTGTTGGGATAATGACACGTCGACATAAGCTCTAGGCTGTCCTCGTTCAAGGGCATACAACTTTGGCACATTTCGTGCGCTGGTTCGATCGCTAGACCGATCTAAAAGAAGGTGTTTTTTTCTCTCAGCGTCATTTTCGAGGCCATGTTATTGACCTGGTCTAAGTATCTAGGGTATAAGTATATAGTGTAATTTTCCATGCTTGGCAAACACGGGCTCGCGCTTTAAAATATGACCATGTATGAGTATTACAGTAAGCTATATAATAATTTAGTGTTTCCAAGATGTTCAAAACATTTTAAATTTAAAAATTTAAAAAAATTAAAATTTTAAAATTTAAAAAATTTTAATTTTAAATTTTCAAAAAATCTCTGACAAAACAGTTCTGCTAAGCCCTGTGATCATGAATATTTATTAGCTGGAATCCCGTGACGCGCCAAAGAATGTGGCCTACATACGCCGGAACTTTCCTTTGGGGTTCTAGAGTCTGGGACCACTATTCAACTCACTCAAAAATAGATAGGCCGTCACACATCACCCAGCCTTATTCTCTTTAAAATGTATGAATATTTTTCCATCAGACTGCAATTCTTTTTTGATGTAATAAAATGAAGCCATATGCACGGGATAATTATCCCCCGCCAAACGAAGGGACATAACTTTGTATGGAAAACGACGAAGGTCAATTACCATGAATAATACATAACGCTGCTGTAGAATACTGCACGTTTCACATAATTGATCTCCGGAACATATAGATCTAGCTTACCGGTGCCATAAAACATTAGGCCTATCTGAATTTTAGATTTGACCAGACATTTTAAAATTATCGTCAGCATTTGAAAGATGTTGTGTAGTACTATTGTGTTAATTCAATCAGCTTTTCATTCTCTGTTCTCCTTCTGATGTCATATATTCGTCATACATATATGAAGCACTAAATCTGAGAACTGGCGATCATATACAAAGATTTATATGAGCATATTTCCACATTCATTTAAAAAACATCCGAAATATTCCCATTATGTGTTCATATCAAGCTTACGTTTTTCGTAAGCGACGAACGTACGCCCCTCCCCCCACCCACCAATTGAAGACGTTGTTTTTATACTGCATGACAAAGTGACAATTTAGGAATTTAAATCACGTTTTCTTCTAGTCCGAGCTTCCTCTAACCCTTCAGCCACACGACGGATAATTCCTGACAAATTGTCCCCAGCTGGTCAAAGAGTTTTTTTTCAAAAGGTGTCGATTTTGCGTGACCACGGGTTGCGCGACCTCATCTCAGTAAAAATTATTTTAAAAATATATTCGGCCGTTCTACAACACTTAACCCACATATACACTCTCAAAACGCTAATGTTAGATTTAACATCTAGAGTGGTGGTTTCGCTGTATTTTTCAGCAAAAAAAAAAAGAGAAAAAAAAAGAGGCAGAGACAGATTAAAAAAAAGGCGATAGAGTATATATAAGCGAGAAACCTATATACCTGTATTGAATTTTCTTTCCAATAAGCATGAGGGTCATCCTTGCTCATTCCATCATCCCAATTAAGTCATGGTTCGTCTATCAAATACAAGCCATGACGGAGAGCTTATACACCGCAACGAATATCAGCCACTTCAATCAGAAATATTCGTGAGCTTATGACCTCTCCCAGCATGCCCATATTCGGTTCATACTCCAAGTAAGGATCACGAGACAATGCGTACAATAGCCAAGTCTGGGGACAACAATATGTCTAGACTTGAGCCTTTTCAGCTGCACAAAGGCTCTGACAATAGCCTCCTACATGAAGTATCTACCCCATATTTGAACGAATTAAACGCCAGGCAAGGGTTCCATCTGATTGCTTTGAAGTCAGATGTATACAGGCTATCCGAGAATTTTTTGTTGTTGTTTCCTCTCGGACTTTAAAGAGTGACTAGACTGACTAATTATACCTAGATCCCACGAAGATATAGCGTATTGCCCGAAAACCTCGTCCGTTCATTGGGAGGGGCCCTCGGTGACCAAGTGGTGTAAAAGGCGCTTCACTGGTGACCGCTAGCCGCCTCACACCGCTGAACCGGCACGGGTTCGAGCCCAGCTGGTCCATGTGTGAAAGTTTGTTAGTTACTTGCCGAAGGGCGGCGGTTTTCTCCGGGTGCTCCGGCTGTCTTCACAAACCAAACTGACTGTCACCGTATGACTGAAACAAACCTGAGTGTGACATTAAAGCATCCTCCCCCCCCCCCACCCCCCGCACCGTTCATTGGTTGATATTTTGAACGGACAGTCCAGTACTTGTCTGCCTACAGGGCCAGGTACGGAGGTAGGAGAAAACAGAAGTGCATTATGAAGGATGGTTCATTCACACTCGTAAGTTGACCCGTGTTCGGCTCCCTGACAAGTAGAAAACATCTGTGTTGGTGCCATGATCAAAGCTTAATGAACCTTTCGATTGAGATGATATATATAAATTATTTCTACTTCCGAATATCCTCATTTTCTTGACGGCGAATATTAAAAAAAAAAAAAAATCAAAAAACAAAACAGGCAAAACAAATAGAGTTTACACATGCGAAGATTTCTTGTTTTATTACTCGGAAATACGCAGAACGCGTCTCCGGTCATTTAAGACCCGTGCAACTGCCGGGGCCTGGGCGGCCCCTGGACCCTCGCCTATTTGTGCTGTGATAGTGACCCATCCAATCACCAATTGCTTCTGCCGTGCCTGTACTCCATGCCCCCTTGCCTGTACTCCATATCATCTTGTCTGTACTTCATACCCTCTTGCCTGTAATCCATACCCTCTTGTCTGTACTCCATACCCTCTTGCCTGTACTCCATACGACCCATGTCCTCTTGTCTGTATTCCACACCCTCTTGCCTGTACTCCATACCCTCTTCACTGTACTCCATACCCTCTTGTCTGTACTCCATATCTTCTTGCCTGTACTCCATACCATCTTGCCTGTACTCCGTACCATCTTGTCTGAACTCCATACCCGCTTGGCTGTACTCCATAACCTCTTATCTGTACTCCATACGATCTTGCCTGTACTCCATACCGTCTGGTCTGTACTCCATATCCTCTTGTCCGTGCTCCATAACCTCCTACCTGTACTCCATAACCTCTTGCCTGTGCTCCATACCCCCTTGCCCGTACTTCATAACCTCTTGTCTGTACTCGATACAATCTTGCCTGTACTCCATACCCTCTGGTCTGTACTCCATACCCTCTTGTCCGTGCTCCATAACCGCTTGCCTGTACTCCATAACCTCTTGCCCGTGCTCCATACACTCTTGCCTGTACTTCATAACCTCTTTTCTGTACTTCATATCTTCTTGCCTGTACTCCATACCATCTTGCCTGTACTCCGTACCATCTTGTCTGAACTCCATACCCGCTTGGCTGTACTCCATAGCCTCTTATCTGTACTCCATACGATCTTGCCTGTACTCCATACCATCTGGTCTGTACTCCATATCCTCTTGTCCGTGCTCCATAACCTCCTACCTGTACTCCATAACCTCTTGCCTGTGCTCCATACCCCCTTGCCCGTACTTCATAACCTCTTGTCTGTACTCGATACAATCTTGCCTGTACTCCATACCCTCTGGTCTGTACTCCATACCCTCTTGTCCGTGCTCCATAACCGCTTGCCTGTACTCCATAACCTCTTGCCCGTGCTCCATACACTCTTGCCTGTACTTCATAACCTCTTTTCTGTACTTCATATCTTCTTGCCTGTACTCCATACCATCTTGCCTGTACTCCGTACCATCTTGTCTGAACTCCATACCCGCTTGGCTGTACTCCATAGCCTCTTATCTGTACTCCATACGATCTTGCCTGTACTCCATACCATCTGGTCTGTACTCCATATCCTCTTGTCCGTGCTCCATAACCTCCTACCTGTACTCCATAACCTCTTGCCTGTGCTCCATACCCCCTTGCCCGTACTTCATAACCTCTTGTCTGTACTCGATACAATCTTGCCTGTACTCCATACCCTCTGGTCTGTACTCCATACCCTCTTGTCCGTGCTCCATAACCTCTTGCCTGTACTCCATAACCTCTTGCCCGTGATCCATACACTCTTACCTGTACTTCATAACCTCTTTTCTGTACTTCATAACCTCTTGTCTTCTTGATTAACCTCTTGATTAACTGCATAATCTTTTGCCAGAGTTCGTGGCTATCCTGTTGCTGTCCAATCTTGAAATCATTCCAGAAACCTTAATGAGATGAAAACCACAATTGTTAAGGGATACAGTATCGCTAGATATATTACTATTTTGAAAAAAACTATACTAGACTATACTATGGAATCCAGCAAGAGGATAAAGCGTACAGGCAAGAGGTATGGTGTACAGGCAATGTGGTATGGAGTACAGGCAAGAGGGTATGGTGTACAGGCAAGATGGTATGGAGTACAGACAAGAGGGTATGGAGTACAGGCAAGAGGGTATGGAGTACAGGCAAGAGGGTATGGTGTACAGGCAAGTTGGTATGGAGTACACACAAGAAGGTATGGAGTACAGGCAAGAGGGTATGGAGTACAAGCAAGAGGATAATTCAATTTCTTTATTGGCACTAACACAATTCACATTGGTTATGGCCGAGAAACCATATCAAACACACAACAGTTCAGTGTACTACCGGATATGAAGTGCAAAGGATGTAGTTTACATGCAAGAGGGTGTGTAGTACAGACAAGAGGGTATTTAATACGGGAAAGAGGGGATGGGATACCCCTGTATGTTGCACAGGTAAGAAGGTATAACTCGTATGTAATGCCATACCCGGTATTCTACTAGTGGGGACATAATTAAGGCCACCCCAGAAGGGGAGGGGGCCTTCTTGGAATGGGTTCATTGTATGCTCCAGTCGTGCTTGGTATCCAAGAATTTCCGAGAGAACGAAGCAGAGTTCAAATCCCTGGATAAATTGTAGAGAAGGTTTTGATCTAGCTTGGGATTGAATTTGGGCTGTCACAGATGAACGGAAGTGTGTTTTTCAAGTCCAAATTGCTTGGAAATTTCACGGAACCGGAAGTTTCACAAACATTTTAACAACAGCTGCGCAGAAACCACTGTGCGCATGTGGATAGGATTGCCTCGGATCGTGGAGAGTAATAGTGGGAGAGTAATAGTGGGAGAGTGACAGTACCTTAATTCCATCAGCTATTATGTGTATCACTTCCGTTTGCAATCATCAGCGAAACCTGTTCACATAAGGAATTAATAGTGCTGAGGTTACTGATTCAGTGCGATGCATTGTTGACAACATGCACGTGGACTTTTTCCGGACCAAACACCTGCCAATTTATGCTACAGTGTCTTGATTTATGAGCTAGCTCATCATTGTTTAGCATATTAAGGAATAAAACTATCAAATATTGCTATCGGGGATTTACATTTGGTAATTGTGTCTTTTGATAGGCGTTGTCAGTATAGCAACTTTTGCACTATTTTTTCAAACTAAAACCCGTGTGATTCGGCTGATCTAGATTCGTACTTATGCCTGAGACTCACCGAAGACAAGTACTGTGTAGTTATCTTGCCAGACGTCTTTGAATCGGATATACGCTTTCCCCATTTTATTATTTGAGAATTTGACCAGAAAGCTGTCAGCATTCGGAAGCAACCCCGCTTCGCAGATGGTATGCACCAGTGAAACGGTACCTTCTCTCCTGCACTTTCATTAGCACATTAATTATGAAGTCCATTCGTTTCTATTGACCACATTGGCAACCTTGCCTGTCAAAACAGAATTCTGGCTCCTCGATGATTTTTTTGTCTGTCTCTTTGTCCATCTGTCTTATGTTTTAAATTTTGTTGTTGTTGTGGTATCTCCAGTATTTCATTATGGATCGATACCAAACGTTGGATATGCCTTACCGACGGGGCAAAGCGCAACTATTCATGTTGGGGTCAAATATCCTTCACTGGCCAATAAATCATTAAATGTTGGAAGTTGCATATGGTACTCCACTGCAGTGTTTTCCAAGTTGAGTTACTTCCCTTTATTTCCCCATATAATTACATTAAGAAACATGCAATCCGACAGAGACCTCCTTGCCTCTATGCACATTTATTTCACATAGCTCGCACAGATAATACCGGTGATATCAAGACAAATGGCCAGCTATGATACTCGAATTTTTCATAGCATACATCAAATTCTCCCACAGAACCCTGTATACATTTTAATAGTTAACATGAACCTCTCCTTAATCATCCAGGCCCATGCCATACCTACCTCTTGCCATGCCAAACATTAACATCGGTGAATACAGATAAATCAACTAACCGTTCCCAGTACCTAATGATGAATGTATTTGGCAAGAGTATCTAGTTTACAGAAAATAGATAATTTCTTTTTTCTTCGTTTCTAGCATATAGAAACCCAAACATTTATAAACAAATCTTTCCACGCATCTCTGGATCTCCAGCAATATTGATAACTGATCTATTGGTTCTCGAACTAATTCGTGCCAACTTACTATATTTGTAACTTCTATGTTATGTCCTAGAATTACTACTAACCCACACTGTTGGTTCAAACCATACTAACTAATAATTACTACGTTGCTAAAGTACCATAGTAATTATATTGTTTTGTTTGCCATACTTGTACCATTTTACGAGTCGTGCAATAAACATATTGTATTGTATATTGTATTGTATTGTATTGTATTGTATCACTCAAAAATGTTGGGTGGCCTTTCGAAGTCCATGAGATCTAGTTTCATCATGTCTCAGTTTAGAACATTTACCCCCAGCGTGTATCATATATCAGGTCAAACCGTACTATTCCCCTGATTTACCATCATGGTTTACCTAGATTGACCTGCACGTATGCTGCTAGCCCGAAAACATCGGCTAAGGAGTCTAATTTTTTAGGTTGTTGTTGCTGAATCGGACTCCTGTTATAGGAATGCCACGCCCCCTTATCTATATTCACCTATCACAGCCAGAGTTTCTGGGTTAGCATTCTGCATGCGTGAATTCTCGGTCAGCAATTGTTGACACGCTTGAAGCGACCCAGGGACAGTTCTCAAACTACCGGCACAGAGGTCTTCTCTGAATACTGCACAACAATCTAAATGTCAATATCAGGGAGATGAATGTTTCCAGGAATTCAGAATGTATTCACAGAATTAAGTAATGAGTTTCCTGAAATTGGTCAGAAAATGAGTGGGAATGTATTTATAGGCCCAATCTTCCCACAGCGCATGCTCCGTTTCGCATGCGTACCCCCATTTATTACTATGTTCCAGCGAAATCCACGATATTTCGGCCCGCGAATTTCGGCAGTACGTCGGGGATGTGATATTTAGGCCAGCGACATTTCGGCAGATCTTATCTTCAGGCATTGCGTCACACAATGTGGTCATTACTATCAATCTATACACCTGCTAAAACAACTTGTGAACATTTGACAAGTATGCAGAGATGTGCGAAACTTACAATTTCATCACACATGAGCTTCATCTTATGTGGTCATGAAACATGTGGTCATAAGAAGACTATGAACAATCAGTGTATACACCTGCATGTAAATAATAAAACATCCACTTGTGAACATTTGACAATTGGGCCTGTTCTATCCGATTTAGTATCTTCAATTCAAATTATAACGAAGATTTGGTTTGACCTGGTGTCCTGAAAATATAGGTCAGACTCAATCATCTTGGATAGGCTTCAGTTTCATGACCACATATATATACATATGTGATGTATGTTTGGTGTACCTGAGCATATTCATTCTTGATATATGATGTATAAAATTTGACTGCCGCAATATCGTACCCACACTTTCTGCCAAAATGTCGTAGGTAGAAATGTCGCCTGCCAGAAATGTCGCGGGTCGATTTGTTGCCTGCTGTTATGTCCTGACACCGCCCTGGGCAATTTTGTGGTGTACTGCAACATGGGGACAATTTTGCATCCCCCACCCAAATATTTTTCTTATTGCTTGTGCTACGAAGATAAAATGTCTTGTCATATATCCAGGGATCAAGCTCTTCCAGAAAATGTAAAAGATTCCAAGATGGTCACAATGATGTCATGGTATAAATGCCTTTTTTGTCGATTTTGTTGGTCAATTCTTCCCATTTTCTTTCCTTACGTTATTTTCTCCGGGAAAACTACATAATATATTAGCAAATAATTATTTGATGTGAAAGAAAATAATTCTGGGCACTTGTATGAGTAAAAATGCAGAAATAAAGCAAAACGACCAAAACGCAACTTTACATGTCCAATGCGTGGGGTATGCAAATATGCTCTAATTTGGTGGTGGCGGTGTGGGGGGGGGGGAGGGAGGCACAAAGGTCTGTTATATGGTTCATGTATATATAACGTGTGAACGAATATCTCCCCGTCATAGACGGATTTCTTGCTAGTGTACAATAAATCTCGGTTGCTCTCGACACCTAATGCAATTAAAAAATGGGTTCGTCTACACAAATAATGACCTGCTTTCCGCACCAGTTCGAGCTTGCGTTGTTACGCTGACTATTCAAATAGCTATGCCTATAATGTTTCAATTCTAGGAAATCTGTAGTTACACGCATATTTGGAACTTACCTCAGAAAGCTCACATTAAATACGAAGTTTTCATTATTTCGCCGAATTACGGTACATGGATATAGTTATTACTTCAATGACAAACTTCCCTACTCAAGAGTAACCCTTACACGAGGGAGTAGAGCTTGCGACAGGATACGCCTTGTCTCGAGAAGATGACATTTTATTGACTGTAGCATCATGTCGATACCGAGGGCTGTACAGGCTTGTGTTACAGGTTTGTTTCGCCCATATTTTGTAATAATTATGTGTATTTTGTATGTCTGGGTCGTCACTCCGCACACAGCATTGTATTTTCAGCTATATTGTACATGCCGACGACTCGTAATTCTACAAAGATGTGAAGTTTATTGACGACTTGTAAACTTTTCCAGGAACATCTCATTATTGTCCTGGAATTGGTGTTTTACATGGACATTGTATAACGGCATTAACCTTCGCGGCAAAGCGTATTGTTGTGAAATTTGATTATTTTTTAGACGATGTTCTAATGGAGAAGGCCAGGGAGATAGATCTTGATGTTTTACCCTCTAGTTCTCTCAGTTTCGGTAATGTGTGAGAAAGCGTTTAAATTGTTTTTTTTTTTCAAGAAGTCGTGTAAGTCCTTTGAAGTTGTTTTTATCTTCTTACATTTACTTTTAAAAACTATGTATGTTTTAAAAGAAAGGTATATTATTCCCAATATTCTTACCTTAATAGACCCAATCTTTCTGATTTCGATTGTCTTAAGAACGTCGTGTTTTTCATAATTTGTTTTGCAAGATATTGCAACATTTAAGTTGCAAACTTCTTATTTATTAATCAACTGTTTAGGCGACTTGGAAATGTAGAAGCCTTTCTCGAGAAAAAGGTCCAGCAGTTTTCTTTTACCCCCGAAAGAGTTTACTTGACTATAATATTTTTTTAACGTTAAACTTTGAGTTATTTGTTTCAAAACAGTTAACTGCTACAAACTGCTACGGATGGTTTAAGTTTCTTGATGTAAATAATAGTTCACTGAATTCCTCCAGTCTATATGTATTTGACCTCGTATTTAATCTCACATGAATGTATTAACGTTTTATCAAATTAATATCTATTTTATTTATTTAAATAGTGTGTTTATTTTAATTTACATATTAACACCCATTTTATTATGTCACTTTGTATATTCGTGTCTGTAATTGGATTTTATGTCCGTTGACCATTTGAATAAATAAATATATGGATAAATAAACGAATAAATACATTTATGTCCATGGACCATTGAAATAAACAAGTGAATAAATATTCTCTAACCACCCTTTTCAGATTTGGATTTACTTTTAATTCAATGCATCGAAGCGGTTGTTGACACATTTTCTAAATTGCGTGGACAATCCGGAGCTCCCACAATAGCCGCTTCTCTCTCTGGTGATCACCAGGTACTTGAATCTCCTGCTGCATGAGTAGTAGGGAAAGGACGGGAAGGACCTTATTTTCCAGGGAGGTAACTCTTGGTGCCCTTTTTTCCAGGTTAAAGGTATAGGGAACTCCCCGTCATCTCCCTAAAGAGACCGAAAGCTACCTCCAACACAGGAGAGTTCCAATCTAGGGGGCGCCACCAGCTCAAGGTCACTATAGTTCCGGCAAAGGGCCCCTGGGCATGTATTCTTCCGCGGTGATGCGGTCTGGTGGTGATGCGGTGGCTGGAAAAAGCTTCCGCGGAGAAAAAGCAGTCCCCAGACTTCAAATACGCTGCATGGTCCGATTGGGTCGAGTGAGGCATCAAAGTGAAGCATTCGTGAAGGGGCATCCAGTCATGGGTGGGTGTATGTAAAATTAGGATTTTTTCCCGAAAATATAAAAAATGGAACACGGACTTTACCCCTAAAATAGGGGAAAATACCTATCAACCCTAGCCAAAAGGACTAATATCGGTCCCCGGGCTTATTGGGACCTGCCTATCAAGTCAATGGGGTGGGTGCATGTAAAATTAGGATTTTTTCCCGAAACTATAAAAAGCGGAACACGGACTTTACCACTAAAATAGGGGAAAATCTCTATCAACCCTAGCCAAAAGGGCTAATATCGGTCCCCGGGCTTATTGGGACCTGCCTATCAAGTCAATGGAGTGGGTGCATGTAAAATTAGCATTTTTTCCCCAAACTATAAAAAGCGGAACACGGACTTTACCCCTAAAATAGGGGAAAACCCCTATCAACCCTAGCCAAAAGGGCTAATACCGGTCCCCGGGCTTATCGGGGCCTGCCTATCAAGTCAATGGGGTGGGTGCATGTAAAATTAGGATTTTTTTTCCAAAATATAAAAAGCGGAACACGGACTGTACCACAAAATAGGGAAAAACCCCTATCAGCTCTAGCCAAAAGGGCTAATATCGGTCCCCGGGCTTATCGGGGCCTGCCTATCAAGTCAATGGGGTGGGTGCATATCAAATTAGGATTTTGTTCCGAAACTATAAAAAGCGGAACACGGACTTTATCCCTACAATAGGGGTCTGTATTATACAATATAAGGGAAAATGCCTGTATGTGATATGGGGATGGTCAATTTTTTTCGTGGGCTTTACTATGGCTTGTGGGGTCTCGTTTTTCTCGTCTCGCCGAGAAAAACACAATGGGAGGGGTCCCGGAGCGAATCGGTGAAATTTTTGGGAAAAGTCACCGAGGTCTGTATATATAGACTCATACTGGCTATATGGGGGGAGGGGTGGTCAATTTTTTGTGTGGGTGTTTCTATGGGTTGTGGGGTCTCGTTTTTCTCGTCTCGCCGAGAAAAACACAATGGGAGGGGTCCCGGAGCGAATCGGTGAAATTTTTGGGAAAAGTCACCGAGGTCTGTATATAGCCCTATGTAGTCCTATACTGGCTATATGGGGGTATAGGTTCAACCTGTGAAATTCACACTCGTTCATTGTGATATGGGTTGTTTGGATTTGTTTTTCACGTCTCGTCATTTAGAACACGATGGGAAGGGTCTCGGAGCGCAACGGTGAAATTTTTGGAAAAGTACTATATAGCCCATATAGTCCCATACTGGCTATATGGGGGTATAGGTTCAACCTGGGAAATTCATACACGTTCATTGTGATATGGGTTGTTTGGATTTGTTTTTCACGTCTCGTCATTTAGAACACGATGGGAAGGGTTTCGAAGCGAAATGGTCAAACTTTTGGAAAAGTACCGGGTAGGTCTGTATATAGGCTCATATAGCTCCATACTATATATATATATATATGGGGGTATAGGTTCAACCTTGGAAATTCACATACGTTCATTGTGAAATGGGTTGTTTGGATTTGTTTTTCACGTCTCGTCATTTAGAACACGATGGGAAGGGTTTCGAAACGAAACGGTGAAATTTTTGGAAAAAGTTCACCGAGGCCTGGGTAAGCATGGCTTTGGGCGTATAGGCCCATACTGGGTTGACGTTTTGGGGTCTAGGTGAGCCCCTAATGATCCTATGGTGTCGTATGAGGTCTTGTTTTGAAGCTCTCGCGGAGGAGCATCCGAATGCACTAATGGTTCGTCCGTCTTCAATATTTTGCGCATGCGCAGTTTGGCCGTAGTATAGAAAGCAGGCATTTTGGGGGGTACGTGGGGTGTGTTTGGGGTAGAGATGGACCGCTATGGGTCTGAATGGATCGTGGGAGGTATCAAAGTGAAGCTTGTGGGAGGTAGAGTCAGAATGGTGTGTTTTTAAGTGCAAGTCTCGTCAATCTGCGCATGCGCAGTTGGTTGTAGTAAGTAAAGTTGCCATTTTGAGGCAGTCCAAGAAGGTATTTGGGGTAGAGATGGACCATCCTTGGTCCGAATGCGTCCTGGGAGGTGTCATTTTGTAGCTCTCGGGGTGTAGACCCCGATTTGAGGGCTTCCCACGTCACCTGTGACGTCATCAGTGACGTCATTTTACGGTAGTAGCTTGGCCACGTGGGAGGTGTCATCTTGTAGCTCTCGGGGGCACATCCCGATTTGAGGGATGTTCACGTCATCTGTGACGTCATTGGTGACGTCATCAATACGAGTAGTAGCGAAAGTGGGCATTTTGGGGCAGTGAAGGATGGTATTTGGTGTAGAGATGGACCATCCTTGGTCCGAATGCGTCGTGGGAGGTGTCATGTTGTAGCTCTCGGGGTGTACACCCCGATTTGAGGCATGTCCGCAGCATCTGTGACGTCATTGGTGACGTCATCAGTACGAGTAGTAGCGAAAGCGGGTATTTTGGGGCAGTGAAGGAAGGTATTTGGTGTAGAGATGGACCATCCTTGGTCCGAATGCGTCGTGTGAGGTGTCATCTTGTAGCAACGCCCGCCAACACCAAGCTCAATGCTTCAACGCCCTGGTGAAATAGCTCAGAAGCTCTGATTTTCTAGATATTCCATGGAATTGTCACTCATTCTTCGAAATGCAGTGACGTCCGTCGTTACGCCTTAACAGACCGGAGAGAGTACAACAACAACAACAACAAGGATGAGACATGAGAGAACAACAACAACAAGAAGTTTTTTCATATAGTTTATTCTCCCCAATGTTACATCATACCCACGCTTGGGGAGCCGCGTTGGGTATATTTACAATTCAAGAAGACTCTTGTCCAATCAGAGGCCACCATTTGCATCTGTCATATTCGTTCCTGTCCGTTAGATGTATTCTTGTCCAATCAGAAGTCTCCATTTCAGAAAGTTCCATCTTATTGGGACCTGCCTATCAAGTCAATGGGGTGGGTGCATGTAAAATTAGGATTTTTTCCCGAAACTATAAAAAGCGGAACACGGACTTTACCACTAAAATAGGGGGAAATCCCTATCAACCCTAGCCAAAAGGGCTAATATCGGTCCCCGGGCTTATTGGGACCTGCCTATCAAGTCAATGGAGTGGGTGCATGTAAAATTAGCATTTTTTCCCCAAACTATAAAAAGCGGAACACGGACTTTACCCCTAAAATAGGGGAAAACCCCTATCAACCCTAGCCAAAAGGGCTAATATCGGTCCCCTGGCTTATCGGGGCCTGCCTATCAAGTCAATGGGGTGGGTGCATGTAAAATTAGGATTTTTTTCCCAAAATATAAAAAGCGGAACACGGACTGTACCCCAAAATAGGGAAAAACCCCTATCAGCTCTAGCCAAAAGGGCTAATATCGGTCCCCGGGCTTATCGGGGCCTGCCTATCAAGTCAATGGGGTGGGTGCATATAAAATTAGGATTTTTTTCCGAAACTATAAAAAGCGGAACACGGACTTTACCCCTACAATAGGGGTCTGTATTATACAATATAAGGGAAAATGCCTGTATGTGATACCTGGGACCTGCATATGGCGTATACATATCTCGCTTAGTAGCATTTGCTAGATCCTGTGTTAAATGTGATGATTTTAATCAACGTCACAAAACATTGTTGCAGAAACTTATAAAACAGGGCTATTCCACCAAGCGCCTCCACTCAAAGTATTAAGAATACTGATCAGCGATACGGATTTGATATTTTGGAACATCATGATGTCTTGCCGGCATCATTGAAAACTGTTGACCGCTTCTCTCTTGCAGGAAACAAGCCTATGTTTATGTATACTTTTTGTCTTTTTGAATTTGGTGCTAATACTGTTATATGGAAATGGAATAGGTCTTTGGATTATGGACGCGGATATTCTCTAATGGACGACGGCTGGATTATGAATGACGGACTAGACGCTTGTAATGGGGATGGTCAATTTTTTTCGTGGGCTTTACTATGGCTTGTGGGGTCTCGTTTTTCTCGTCTCGCCGAGAAAAACACAATGGGAGGGATCCCGGAGCGAATCGGTGAAATTTTTGGGAAAAGTCACCGAGGTCTGTATATATAGACTCATACTGGCTATATGGGGGGAGGGGTGGTCAATTTTTTGCGTGGGTGTTTCTATGGGTTGTGGGGTCTCGTTTTTCTCGTCTCGCCGAGAAAAACACAATGGGAGGGGTCCCGGAGCGAATCGGTGAAATTTTTGGGAAAAGTCACCGAGGTCTGTATATAGCCCTATGTAGTCCTATACTGGCTATATGGGGGTATAGGTTCAACCTGTGAAATTCACACTCGTTCATTGTGATATGGGTTGTTTGGATTTGTTTTTCACGTCTCGTCATTTAGAACACGATGGGAAGGGTCTCGGAGCGCAACGGTGAAATTTTTGGAAAAGTACTATATAGCCCATATAGTCCCATACTGGCTATATGGGGGTATAGGTTCAACCTGGGAAATTCATACACGTTCATTGTGATATGGGTTGTTTGGATTTGTTTTTCACGTCTCGTCATTTAGAACACGATGGGAAGGGTTTCGAAGCGAAATGGTCAAACTTTTGGAAAAGTACCGGGTAGGTCTGTATTTAGGCTCATATAGCTCCATACTATATATATATATATGGGGGTATAGGTTCAACCTGGGAAATTCACATACGTTCATTGTGAAATGGGTTGTTTGGATTTGTTTTTCACGTCTCGTCATTTAGAACACGATGGGAAGGGTTTCGAAACGAAACGGTGAAATTTTTGGAAAAAGTTCACCGAGGCCTGGGTAAGCATGGCTTTGGGCGTATAGGCCCATACTGGGTTGACGTTTTGGGGTCTAGGTGAGCCCCTAATGATCCTATGGTGTCGTATGAGGTCTTGTTTTGAAGCTCTCGCGGAGGAGCATCCGAATGCACTAATGGTTCGTCCGTCTTCAATATTTTGCGCATGCGCAGTTTGGCCGTAGTATAGAAAGCAGGCATTTTGGGGGGTACGTGGGGTGTGTTTGGGGTAGAGATGGACCGCTATGGGTCTGAATGGATCGTGGGAGGTATCAAAGTGAAGCTTGTGGGAGGTAGAGTCAGAATGGTGTGTTTTTAAGTGCAAGTCTCGTCAATCTGCGCATGCGCAGTTGGTTGTAGTAAGTAAAGTTGCCATTTTGAGGCAGTCCAAGAAGGTATTTGGGGTAGAGATGGACCATCCTTGGTCCGAATGCGTCCTGGGAGGTGTCATTTTGTAGCTCTCGGGGTGTAGACCCCGATTTGAGGGCTTCCCACGTCACCTGTGACGTCATCGGTGACGTCATCAGTACGAGTAATAGCGAAAGTGGGCATTTTAGGGCACTGAAGGATGATATTTGGGGTAGAGAGGGACCATCCTTGGTCCGAATGCGTGTGGGAGGTGTCATCTTGTAGCTCTCGGGGGCACATCCCGATTTGAGGGATGTTCACGTCATCTGTGACGTCATTGGTGACGTCATCAATACGAGTAGTAGCGAAAGTGGGCATTTTGGGGCAGTGAAGGATGGTATTTGGTGTAGAGATGGACCATCCTTGGTCCGAATGCGTCGTGGGAGGTGTCATGTTGTAGCTCTCGGGGTGTACATCCCGATTTGAGGCATGTCCGCAGCATCTGTGACGTCATTGGTGACGTCATCAGTACGAGTAGTAGCGAAAGCGGGTATTTTGGGGCAGTGAAGGAAGGTATTTGGTGTAGAGATGGACCATCCTTGGTCCGAATGCGTCGTGTGAGGTGTCATCTTGTAGCAACGCCCGCCAACACCAAGCTCAATGCTTCAACGCCCTGGTGAAATAGCTCAGAAGCTCTGATTTTCTAGATATTCCATGGAATTGTCACTCATTCTTCGAAATGCAGTGACGTCCGTCGTTACGCCTTAACAGACCGGAGAGAGTACAACAACAACAACAAGGATGAGACATGAGAGAACAACAACAACAAGAAGTTTTTTCATATAGTTTATTCTCCCCAATGTTACATCATACCCACGCTGGGGGAGCCGCGTTGGGTATATTTACAATTCAAGAAGACTCTTGTCCAATCAGAGGCCACCATTTGCATCTGTCATATTCGTTCCTGTCCGTTAGATGTATTCTTGTCCAATCAGAAGTCTCCATTTCAGAATGTTCCATCTTCGGTCATGTTCGCTTAGAACCGTTTATTCTAATCATCGTCGGGCAGCCCAGGATACCGTTGAGGCAACATATCCTCAGATAGTTGTTTGTGCATTCTGAGTATCTATCAGTGCATGGGTGAATACATTCACCCGATGGGAAGATTCCGTAATTTGGTCACGAAAAACGTAACATCGGTCACCCTCTCCACTGTCCACTTGGTGTTGGGGCGTTGTTGTTGGGCCCATTCCAAGGGATCCACGGTGTCCAGTTTCTCCAGCATCGCCTCTAGCGACGCCCGGTTAATGATGGTAAACGGTTGGTCAAATACCCGGATGTTACTGCTCGGGTAAAAATATCGGACTTGATCTGTGTCCTTATGCTGTAGCACATAACCAAACGCCAGATTCAACTTGAAGGCCGTAGTTTGATCGTTGAAGATGGTTTCCACGTAGTTGCGTAGACGGGTGAGGTCAGTCAGTCGGAAATTGTAGATATCTTGAATAGGGCGATGACGGTGGAAACAGTGCCGTATCATGGGCCAATGGCGCTGATAGATGTCACTCACTGGATGGGCGTCCTGTAAGAGATCGCTGGGAACATCCACCGCATCTTCCAAAAAATGTTCGTTGTTGTCAGGCGTATGCTGGGAACAGTAATGCTAGGTACCGGCTGGATATCTAGGCTCTTCTGAACTGTGGGTATAGACGGGCTCTCCGTGATCGCATCACCAGTGGCATTCGTCTCCCCGGGCTCATCTTCACTAGGTCTGACCCTCATGGGCGCTTCTTTAGTGGAAAGTTGTCGCTCATACCGTGGTGATGGACTATGAATCAAACGTTGGTGCTGTCTTAACTGACTGGGTCGTTTGAAGAGTTGACCACAACCGTTACATTGTTCCGTCGCGCCCTCGTGGAATGAGCGTTCGTGGCGCAGTAAATGATCCTCCCGATTGAATGACCGTGCGCAGGTTGTACAAGTATACCGAGCATCGTTGTGGGTGGAGGCCTCGTGGCGTTGTAAATTATCTAGACGAGTAAACAGCTTCTGCCAAGTTGTGCAAGAGAACATATCGGCTGTGGATCTGGAAATGATGAATGCCGTAAAAATTCCCACTTTTATACGTTTTTCCGTGACATTCGTGTCTTTTCGGCAACCTCCGTGTCTCTTCGGTCACCTCCGTGTCTTTTCGGTGACGTCCGTGACTCTTCGGGCACCTCCGTGTCTCTTCGGTAACCTCCGTGACATCTTCGGTCATCTCCGTGTCTCTTCGGTCACCTCCGTACCGTCAACGATCAGCATGTAGACATATAGAGTATGTACGGGATGTTATGGTATTCATCAGTGCATGAGTTCAGCCGATGGGGGTGGTCGGTCAGCTTGGTAACGAAAAACGTAACATTGGTCACCCTCTCTACGACCCATTGTGTGTTGGGGCGTTGTTGTTGGGCCCATTCCAAGGGATCCACGGTGTCCAGTTTCCCCAGCATCGTCTCTAGCGACGCCCGGTTAATGATGGTAAACAGTTGGTCAAATACCCGGATGTTACTGCTCGGGTAAAAATAGCGGGCTTGGTCTGTGTCCTTATGCTGTAGCACATAACCAAACGCCAGATTCAACTTGAAGGCCGTAGTTTGATCGTTGAAGATGGCTTCCATGTAGCTGCGTAGACGGGCGAGGTCGGTCAGTCGGAAATTGTAGATATCTTGAATAGGGCGATGACGGTAGAAACAGTGCCGGGTCATGGGCCAATGGCGCCGATAGATGTCACTCATTGGATGGTCTTCGTGTAACAGATCGCTAGGAACATTTATGGGTTCGTCCACGAAGTGTACTTTGCCCTCCACGTCGTACAAAATCTGTCCCAAGGTCTTGTCGTCGGAATTTCACTGTTGAATTAGGGCGACATCATGATCGACCCTCGTGCGATGGGTGGGAGTTCCCCCTGTCTCGATATTGGTGCCTCCGGGCTCTTCTACCTGCAAACGTGGCTGCGGAACAGGGTGTCGTGTGCGTTGGTGTCGCAGCAACTGACTGGTCAGTTTGAAAAGCCGACCGCATTCTTCGCATGGACGCTTGGGTACTTCATGGCGTGCACGTGTGTGGCGCTGTAAATGATCCGGGCGCTGAAACGACAGTGTACATATCGTACATCTATACCGGGCGGTTCCTTCGTGCTTGGTAGCCTCATGGCGGCGCAAGTCGTGCAGACGAGTGAATGATTTCGAGCACGTAGTACAAGTGAGCATCTTGGTGGTTGACAGAGTGTCTGATGAAACGGCCAGGCCGCTTCCCTTTTATAGCACGCTAGCTGGTATCATGTTCGGGCACCTCCGTGTCTCTTCGGTGATCTCCGTGACGTCTTCGGTGACCTCCGTGTCTCTTCGGGCATCTCCGTGACATCTTCCTTGACCTCCGTGACATCTTTGGGCACCTCCGTGTCTCTTCGGCCACCTCCGTGTCTTTTCGGGAAGTGATCGAAGAGACTCGGAAGTGAACGACATTGTGGGGAAAACCCCACAGACAGGTTAGTACATGTGCTATCATGTTCACACTCCGTCACCGAAAACACACGGACTGAAGATGGCGGACCTCGCCCGGTGGTGGTGGTGGTGGTGGGAGCTCCCGTGTGGCAGAGCTCTTGGATCGGAGCTCTTGGAGCTCAAAGCGTGTGGAGCTCAGAGCTCGGAAGTGACATTTGCATATGACCTCTGTGAGGTCACTTCCGCTTCCGTTCACGTGACCGGAACTGACCTTTGACCCCGGCGCGCGCTAACAATAACGGATAAAATTGCGCGCCGGGGTCAAAGGTCAGTTCCGGTCACGTGAACGGAAGTTACCGAAGAGACACGGAGGTGCCCGAAGAGTCACGGACGTCACCGAAAAGACACGGAGGTGACCGAAGAGACACGGAGGTTGCCGAAAAGACACGAATGTCACGGAAAAACGTATAAAAGTGGGAATTTTTACGGCATTCATCATTTCCAGATCCACAGCCGATATGTTCTCTTGCACAACTTGGCAGAAGCTGTTTACTCGTCTAGATAATTTACGACGCCACGAGGCCTCCACCCACAACGATGCTCGGTATACTTGTACAACCTGCGCACGGTCATTCAATCGGGAGGATCATTTACTGCGCCACGAACGCTCATTCCACGAGGGCGCGACGGAACAATGTAACGGTTGTGGTCAACTCTTCAAACGACCCAGTCAGTTAAGACAGCACCAACGTTTGATTCATAGTCCATCACCACGGTATGAGCGACAACTTTCCACTAAAGAGGCACCCATGAGGGTCAGACCTAGTGAAGATGAGCCCAGGGAGACGAATGCCACTGGTGATGCGATCACGGAGAGCCCGTCTATACCCACAGTTCAGAAGAGCCTAGATATCCAGCCGGTCCCTAGCATTACTGTTCCCAGTCATACGCCTGACAACAGCGAACATTTTCTGGAAGATGCGGTGGATGTTCCCAGCGATCTCTTACAGGACGCCCATCCAGTGAGTGACATCTATCAGCGCCATTGGCCCATGATACGGCACTGTTTCCACCGTCATCGCCCTATTCAAGATATCTACAATTTCCGACTGACTGACCTCACCCGTCTACGCAACTACGTGGAAGCCATCTTCAACGATCAAACTACGGCCTTCAAGTTGAATCTGGCGTTTGGTTATGTGCTACAGCATAAGGACACAGATCAAGTCCGATATTTTACCCGAGCAGTAACATCCGGGTATTTGACCAACCGTTTACTATCATTAACCGGGCGTCGCTAGAGGCGATGCTGGAGAAACTGGACACCGTGGATCCCTTGGAATGGGCCCAACAACAACGCCCCAACACCAAGTGGACAGTGGAGAGGGTGACCAATGTTACGTTCTTCGTGACCAAATTACGGAATCTTCCCATCGGGTGGATGTATTCACCCATGCACTGATAGATACTCAGAATGCACAAACAACTATCTGAGGATATGTTGCCTCAACGGTATCCTGGGCTGCCCGACGATGATTAGAATAAACGGTTCAAAGCGAACATGACCGAAGATGGAACTTTCTTAAATGGAGACTTCTGATTGGACAAGAATACATCTAACGGACAGGAACGAATATGACAGATGCAAATGGTGGCCTCTGATTGGACAAGAGTCTTCTTGAATTGTAAATATACCTAACGCGGCTCCCCCAGCGTGGGTATGATGTAACATTGGGGAGAATAAACTATATGAAAAAACTTCTTGTTGTTGTTGTTCTCTCATGTCTCATCCTTGTTGTTGTTGTTGTTGTACTCTCTCTGGTCTGTTAAGGCGTAACGACGGACGTCACTGCATTTCGAAGAATGAGTGACAATTCCATGGAATATCTAGAAAATCAGAGCTTCTGAGCTATTTCACCAGGGCGTTGAAGCATTGAGCTTGGTGTTGGCGGGCGTTGCTACAAGATGACACCTCACGACGCATTCGGACCAAGGATGGTCCATCTCTACACCAAATACCTTCCTTCACTGCCCCAAAATACCCGCTTTCGCTACTACTCGTACTGATGACGTTACCAATGACGTCACAGATGCTGCGGACATGCCTCAAATCGGGGTGTACACCCCGAGAGCTACAACATGACACCTCCCACGACGCATTCGGACCAAGGATGGTCCATCTCTACACCAAATACCATCCTTCACTGCCCCAAAATGGCCACTTTCGCTACTACTCGTATTGATGACGTCACCAATGACGTGAACATCCCTCAATCCGGGATGTGCCCCCGAGAGCTACAAGATGACACCTCCCACGACGCATTCGGACCAAGGATGGTCCCTCTCTACCCCAAATATCATCCTTCAGTGCCCTAAAATGCCCACTTTCGCTACTACTCGTACAGATGACGTCACCGATGACGTCACAGGTGACGTGGGAAGCCCCCAAATTGGGGTCTACACCCCGAGAGCTACAAAATGACACCTTGCAGGACGCATTCGGACCAAGGATGGTCCATCTCTACCCCAAATACCTTCTTGTACTGCCCCAAAATGGCAACTTTACTTACTACAACCAACTGCGCATGCGCAGATTGACGAGACTTGCACTTAAAAACGCACCATTCTGACTCTACCTCCCACAAGCTTCACTTTGATACCTCCCACGACCCATTCAGACCCATAGCGGTCCATCTCTACCCCAAACACACCCCACGTACCCCCAAAATGGCTGCTTTCTATACTACCGTTTCGCTTCGAAACCCTTCCCATCGTGTTTTAAATGACGAGACGTGAAAAACAAATCCAAACAACCCATATCACAATGAACGTGTGTGAATTTCCCAGGTTGAACCTATACCCCCATATAGCCAGTATGGGACTATATGGGCTATATGATACTTTTCCAAAAATTTCACCGTTGCGCTCCGAGACCCTTCCCATCGTGTTCTAAATGACGAGACGTGAAAAACAAATCCAAACAACCCATATCACAATGAACGTGTGTGAATTTCCCAGGTTGAACCTATACCCCCATATAGCCAGTATAGGACTACATGGGGCTATATACAGACCTCGGTGACTTTTCCCAAAAATTTCACCGATTCGCTCCGGGACCCCTCCCATTGTGTTTTTCTCGGCGAGACGAGAAAAACGAGACCCCACAACCCATAGTAACACCCACAAAAAAAATTGACCACCCCTCCCCCCATATAGCCAGTATGAGCCTATATACAGACCTCGGTGACTTTTGCCAAAAATTTCACCGATTCGCTCCGGGACCCCTCCCATTGTGTTTTTCTCGGCGACACGACAAAAACGAGACCCCACAACCCATAGTAACACCCACACAAAAAAATTGACCACCCCTCCCCCCATATAGCCAGTATGAGCGTATATACAGACCTCGGTGACTTTTCCCAAAAATTTCACCGATTCGCTCCCTTCCCATTGTCATTTTCTCGGCGAGACGAGAAAAACGAGACCCCACAAGCCATAGTAAAGCCCACGAAAAAAATTGACCATCCCCATACCCCATACAGGCATTTTCCCTTATATTGTGTAATACAGACCCCTATTGTAGGGGTAAAGTCCGTGTTCCGCTTTTTATAGTTTCGGAAAAAAAATCCTAATTTTACATGCACCCACCCCATTGACTTGATAGGCAGGCCCCGATAAGCCCGGGGACCGATATTAGCCCTTTTGGCTAGAGCTGATAGGGGTTTTTCCCTATTTTGGGGTACAGTCCGTGTTTCGCTTTTTATATTTTGGGGAAAAAATCTTAATTTTACATGCACCCACCCCATTGACTTGATAGGCAGGCCCCGATAAGCCCGGGGACCGATATTAGCCCTTTTGGCTAGGGTTGATAGGGGTTTTCCCCTATTTTAGGGGTAAAGTCCGTGTTCCGCTTTTTATAGCTTAGGGAAAAAATCCTAATTTTACATGCACCCACTCCATTGACTTGATAGGCAGGTCCCAATAAGCCCGGGGACCGATATTAGCCTTTTTGGCTAGGGTTGATAGGGGTTTTCCCCTATTTTAGGGGTAAAGTCCGTGTTCCGCTTTTTATAGTTTCGGGTAAAAATCCTAATTTTACATGCACCCACCCCATTGACTTGATAGGCAGGTCCCAATAAGCCCGGGGACCGATATTAGTCCTTTTGGCTAGGGTTGATAGGTGTTTTTCCCTATTTTAGGGATAAAGTCTGTGTTCCGCTTTTTATAGTTTCGGGAAAAAAATCCTAATTTTACATACATCCGCCCATGACTGGATGCCCCTTCACGAATGCTTCACTTTGATACCTCACTCGACCCAATCGGACCATGCAGCGTATTTGAAGTCTGGGGACTGCTTTTTCTCCGCGGAAGCTTTTTCCAGCGACCGCATCACCACCAGACAGCATCACCGCGGAAGAATACATGCCCAGGGGCCCTTTGCCGGAACTATAGTGACCTTGAGCTGGTGGCGCCCCCTAGATTGGAACTCTCCTGTGTTGGAGGTAGCTTTCGGTCTCTTTGGGGAGATGACGGGGAGTTCCCTGTACCTTTAACCTGGAAAAAAGGGCACCAAGAGTTACCTCCCTGGAAAATAAGGTCCTTCCCATCCTTTCCCTACTACTTGCATGTCTCGAGCTTGAGTATGGGTAAATGGCCCCAGAACAGGTGCGGTAGAAGTGCCAAAAATAAAATAGTGCATATACAAGAAATTGTTCAATTGGAATGAAGTACAACATTATATTGTATACTCAGAAAAGTTTTGAGGCGCTGAGACTCATCATTCTCGAATAACAGGTCCGTGAAGAATTGCATCCGAGCAAAATCGCCAATTTTGAGGCGAAAACATATCATATTTCTTCTATAAACTTATGATGATAAACGATAACCAGAACCTGCTTGATACAGCATATTCGCTGTTCCAATACGTAGTCGTAGACCAAATCTGGTTCTGGTTATCGTTTATCTTCATATGTTTACAGAGAACAATAAGAATTGTTTTCACCTCAGAATTAACTATTTTGCACGAATGCACTATTTTATGACCCTGATACTCGAGAATCATGAGACTCGGTGCCTTGAAATTTTTCTAAGTATATAATATTGTACTCTATGCCAATTGAGCAATTTCTCGTCGTGGAAATATTTTATTTTGGTACTTCTGCATCGCACCTGACCTGGGGTCATTTACCCATCTAAATATACAAGGTCCTTACTAAATTACAAGGTACTAGTACACGAATTGCGAATTTCCCCCATTTTCCCATGAAATAATTCTCTGTGGAACCCTAACTGTTTATTTCCCATCTGTGCATATATGAACTTTTGTATATATTCTTTCAGCTTTATGTATCACATCCTCATGTATCACAGCCTCTCCTTTTCTGGAGACTAAGAGCGTTACAGAGGGAACTCCGCGCCTGAAAATCCAATGTGGTGACTATTGTGTCCGTCATCGGGATTGCGGGTGTGGAAGAACGAACTGGTTCTTCAAGGGAGGTCCCAACGCTCTACAGTTCATATCACAACAGATTCGACGAAGAACGCTTCAAGGTATCCCAATAGAGGGGTTGACATCGTTCTGTGGAAAGACCCATCCAAGTCGTGTTTCCATCATCCTGGATTTTGACCTTGAAATACTGAATGTGACCCCAGCTGACCAAGGCTTCTACTGTTGTGACACTCAACGCTATTTCTCCAAACCCATCGTTTATTGCACGTTTCTTGACATCAAAGGTAAGAACATTATGTTTTCATCTTCAGAAAAGACTGGCGGGTTTGAGCGATTACTATCCAGAGTTCCGCGACGTGAGCTACATTTTAAAATAGGCTGCTACGTAATCAATAGACCTAAACTCCGATGACGTTTTATCCCTCTTACAATCACGTGAGGAAGTGTGCATCCATTCATCTACATGGCAGGTTTCAAATAGCCTGAAGTCCAACAATATAACACAACGTTTAACTTCAGGTACAGCACTGCAAGGCGCGAAGTCCTGTATGCAACCGGACGCACCAAAGTAAACGCTATCAAGACAGACTGCCAGTCCAGGGCGCCTTGTCAATGAAAGTGATGTCGCCAGGGAAGTGGCTACAGGATAATTATATCCGTCGTAGGGCGGCTACACAGGCTCGCAAAACAAGAGTTTTGGGGGGTGTGGGCGGTGGTATTAGGGTGAAGTGTCGAACTATGGGGTCTCTATATATAACCCCATGTTGATTTATATAAAGCATGGGGTTATATATAGAGACCCCATATTTCGACAATTCACCCTAATACCACCGCCCACACCCCCCAAAACTCTTGTTTTGCGGGCCTGTGGGCGGCTATATAGAAACGGACTAGGTCTGTGGGCCTGCATAATCCAAGATGGCCACTGCCAGCCATCTTGAATTTTAAGTGATTGAATCTTGTCTGGGCAATAAATCGAGAATCATTGAACTGATCGACTTAAACTTGGAGAGTGTCTTGATATCGTTGAGAGGACGATTGGGATTGCTTCTCATTTACTGTGTAAATCAAGATGGCCGCAATCAGACATCTTCCATTTCCAGCAGTTGGATCTTTATACATTTCTGGTCCGACCAATAACTTGAGAACTATTGAACCGATCGACTTCAAACTTGGAGGGTGCCTTGACATCGGCGAGAGAACAGTTCGGACTGCTTTTCAGTTATCTGTATAATCCAAGATGACAGCCAACCATCTTGGATTTTCAACAGTTGGATCTTGTCCGGATAATAACTCGAGAACGATCGAACCGATCGACTTCAAAATTAGAGAGTGGCTTAACATCGATGGAAGGACAGTTGGGATTGCTTTTTAGTTAGCTGCATAATCCAAAATTGCCATCGTCAGCCATTTACACATTTCTTGTCCGATCATTAACTCAAGAACTATTGAATCGATCGACTTCAAACTTGGAGAGTGGATCAACATCGGTGAGAGGACAGTTGGGATTGATTTTCAGTTACCTGCATAATCCAAAACTGCCACAGTCAGCCATTTACTCATTTATTGTCCGACCAATAACTCGAGAACTATTGAATCGATCGACTTCAAACTTGAAGAGTGCCTTGACATCGGTGAGAGGACAGTTGGGATTGCTTTTCTGTTACCTGCGTAATCCATCTTGGATTTTCGGCATTGGAATTTGTCCGGACAATAACGCGAGAACTATTGAACCGATCGACCTGTGGGATGTATGGCTCATCAGACGGATCTCCATTTTCAAACTCATACTCTTAATCAACAATATTGAATATCATCGAACATAAAATCGACCATAAAGGTCCACGTCCATGGAAAACTCCGAAATTGACGTGGAAGACGCTTAGTACCTTGCAAGTGTTTTAATGATTTTTCAGAGAGTTTGGACTCTTCGTCTCCTCAAAAATTTCTTGTTCAGTCCGTATCCCGGTTACTATTTGATGTACAACTTTAAAACTTTTATGTAATGTCCATCAACTTCCTCATGTCTTGCAATAACTGCACTTACAACTCTGGATACCATATGTTATGTCTTCATACCCATTACATAAGGCGTCTATCTCGAACGCACCGAGCTCTAGTTTAACTGTGTTATGATCTCCACCTTCCATCAATTGTCATGGATGTACATGGCATCATGGGATAGAAGAGGGATAAAACGTCATCAGGTTACAGGTCTATTGGACTAGTGAAGGTGCTTATTGCAATTAGCTGACACCTATGCTTTCGCCTTTGTATCAATTTGATTACATGAAACACGGGAGTTTTGTAGAATGGGAGATTCCACAGATCGTGCGCTATTGCCTCGACACAGTGTTCTATCAGATATTAAAGTTTTATCCAATCAGGGTGAACAATCGTCGCGAGCATAACAGCTTTTTCCTTCCTTAGTCCCCCTGGGTCGTAGATGCGCAAAGGTTCATGACTCTGGGAGAACGAGAAATCTCACGACAGACTTTACACATTTGTGCGTCCTGTTGGTTGTACGATAAGATAAGAATGAACATCCAAAATGTTCTCTTTATTTCCTCGCAAAGATTCAATAAAGGTAATTGACTGGCTCTGAATTGCTTATCACTGAATGTGAAATATTTGTGCCTCAGTATTTGAAATATTCTTTGTAGGCGAAAACCAACGGGAGGACCAGCAGAGCTCGGGAGCTGTAGGGACACTTACACGTAAATCTAAACTCTTGCCTGTCCCAGACGTTGTTGGTGAATTTAGTAGTACATACAGGGCACCAATCACTCCAGCAGCAGGCAAATCTCCTATTCAAGAAACGGAGATCAGGGATGAAGAGGCGAATAGCCCAATTTCAGCCTCATCAACAGTTCGCCCAGAGCTCAGCAAAGAGCTAACCAATTTCGTGAAAGGTATGGTGCCACTATTTTAGAAGACTCACCACGTATAGATTACTCAGGGACTGCAGATAGAACTGTGATCATTTTCGGCACTGGTCTGATCATACTACAGTAACATCAACCAGTCACATTCCATTCCATTATTGTGACTCTAATCACTACAATATCTTAGATTCGATGCCCAATGCAGGGGCGGGGGGGTATAACGTCAATAACGTAACCTGCAATATGAATATTTGGAGAAGTTGAAGTTGGTGAGCTTAACATTATCAGTCAAGTAGACCAGTCAACTGACATCATTATGGGTTACCTCCTCTTGAAATGACGCGAAGAGGGCTTACAACCATGCACATAGACACCCATTGATCCGATAGACATCCATATGGTTGCCTTCCGAAGGAGGGAGAACATTCACTGGGATAGGGTACTACCAATGGGATGGCACCCAGCAGTGCATTTGCGCCAAAAGCTTCACGGCAGGATGTACAGTCCTAGTGTCTTGGCGGTAGTATATATCAGTATTTTCGTTATTTTGGGATTACACTATCTTAGTATAGAGTAATATATATGTTGATATAAAGGGATACGACCATGTCAATTACCTCGACGATCTCACAGTGGCTGACGATCCCGCGATTATACATGTTACGTTTGGGCTAATGGTTCATCTGGCACAATTATGTGGTTTGCAGGGTTCAGATGGGAAAGAATTGGGCCCTACTAGCCAACCAAATGAAATACGAAGCCATCTGGTTCACCACTAAATAAGTGGCATTCACATAAACCCATGTTAACTAGTCTGGCTGAACTGCATCCCTTTCGGGTAAATGGAAGATTGTCTAAAGAATCACCTGACCATGTACAAATATTCGTGTCATATAACGGCATCTCCATAATGATGGCCAAAATATTATGCAGACTCAACGTTTTGATTCAAACGCATGTCTTACAGGGGGCGGGGGGAGTTCGGGAAAATAATATTGCCGCTTCTCCATTCCTATGATTCCCTGTCTGGATCGGAGGAAACTGGGAAACTCCTCCTTTTACTGTACTCAGCACATGTTGAACCAGGTGCGCCTTCGTGCGGTTAAACGCAACATTAAAATTGTGGTTGAAAACTGACAAGAAGTTATGCATGTGATCTTACAGACAACTATATTGACTGACTATTTCTAAAAACATCACAAGAGACCCAAAAATGATCCCTGTGATAATTAGTATCCTAGCACGCTTTTCTTATTGTAGCTGTTCATATGCACATCTTGAATAACATGACCCTGCACACGGCCCCTAGCACCGGCTTGAGCGGTATTAGATACAAATGTTTCAGAGCGGTGATGTAATAGCCCTATCAAGTCATCTGGTCGAAAATGATTACCTGTGTGACAGCCAGATAAAAAGAAATGTTTGAGGGAAATTTGTTGTTTTTTTTTGGAAATTCGGGGTACGCATGTTCCAGGTGTTGACAGCTCTTATTATTATTATCATTTCAAGACAGAGTTTCCGGCCAGGACTCAGCACGAGGGTTGGATAGATGAACCATGTTAATGGCTAATTTAAACACGACCTTTAACGAACGCAATTACAACTTAATTTCAGATACGGGAGTAACAAGCCTAACGCTGGAAGCCAAGGGATCTGTCGGCCACATCTTTTCTCAAGGTATTACTCAATGGAGTTCATATGTTTTTCTTGAGCATTGAGCGGAATTCAATAACGCAACGGGGTGGGAAACGGAGGCGTATGCAAGTTTTCATTTTATCCTATGTACCATGTCAAATGGGTATGGGGATTAGAATTTTTTTTTGCATAAATAATTCTACCCCCCATTTAAGGGGGAGAGCAGAATAATATTGAAAGTTTTGCTAATACCCTCAGATTTTGTACTGGAATTTAATCGTCTGTTTGATTTAAGCGGCAGAGAACATACCTCATATTCACTGATGGCTATGAAATCGAATACTAAAGTTTGTACATTTTAATTAGTCGTCTATTTTGGAACTTGTCAGAAATCAATAGTCAGCTCTGCATAAATTTCCCTTTTTTTGCAGCGTGTTTAACAAACCTGAAATCAACAAATGGACTACCATAATTCCGTGATATTTATAATATATCACGCTTGAAATAACTTTGTAATTCTCTCCATATAAAACTCCATTAAGTTGTTCCATTTATCTCAATTCGCGTTAACTCAGACAAAGCTCAATAAGTGTGTATACGGTCATAGAAGTGTGTGCGATTTAACATTCAGCGATTTTACAGAGAA